>JAZHYW010006797.1:0-96439 GCA_037355805.1 Ixodes ricinus
TTTAAAATGGTAGATTTCACTTTGAAACTTCGCTTACACTTGTTGGTCCGCGATTAAAAAAAAAACATCTGGGAAGAAGGGGAGTTAAATAAATGCATGAGATGTAATATATTTTCGGTTCCAGGTTTCTGGTAGATTTTTTAAATAAAGTCCTTGTATTATAAATAGGAATTTATTGAATAGTGGCGTTCATACAATATATATAAATTCACTCCTGTTTCTATTGTTGTTGCGCATGTTACAGGAACTAATTTTGCACAACATATATTTAGGTAGTAACACAAAATTGTCGTAGATACGTCTTGAATAATTGACTGCAACTTAGCTATTGGGTCATGAAAGCTATGTTATATAGAAAGGAACAAGATGAGCGAATAAGGCATGAACGACATTACGAGCTTGCTTATGTTTTCCGATAGCGTGTTTTTTGCAGGTTTAATAAAACTCATTTAAAAAAAAACATTTAGTGTGTTTGGACAATATTCTCAATATAGCAGCCGCCAGACCTGAACTTTTACGCTTAAGATAGAAGTTTTCTGCGATATTCTGAAACATAGTGAACTGTTTTTGGTTTTCTACTGATGATATTGATATGATTACCACTTTCAATCGTGTCTTGGTCCCTTCCCGCCGCTCTTAAATCTTTTTATAGAAAATAGTACACTCTTATTTTGATAGAAGTGAACATTCCATCAGGCTTTGTAATCTAGCTAGATTACTGCAGAAATTAGTTCAGAAGTCCAGTATACCCGTGTGTCTAGAAACAAACCGTCCCCTTCCCAGTAGAACTACACCAGAAGTGAACAAGATATTCTTTCAATTAAAATTTTGTATTGGGCTGGTTGGTTAATTAGGATCCAGAGGACATAAAAAGAAGAAACAAAAACATGGACGAGGAAGAGACTCATGCATGTCTGTATCTGTCTCTTTCTCGTCCGTACTTTGGACGCTTTTAAGTCCTTCAGATATTTCTTCAAGGCCGAAGACTCTTTACTTCGTAACGTCAGACTTACGATACTCCCGGTAAAACAACTAGCCACACTACATTGGTGAGATTCAAACTAGAATACGCTTCCCCAATATGGTCTACATGGCAATCATACTTATAGCTCCGAGAAGCAGTTCAAATAGATCACTCCGTTTCATTTATTTTGCCTACTCTCCATATACAAGTGTATCAGTATTAAGCCGGTCAGCTAACCAGGGTCCCAATCTGGGCATTTGGCGAAAACATCGGCAAGAAATCCTTCGGCTATGATTGTCCGGCCCTAAGGTCAAATGCGGTGTTCACCAATCACGGCCGCCCGATTTCTCGCCGAATTTTTCGCCAAATGTCTAGATTAGAGTTTCTGTGCACACCATTTTCTCCGCTGGAGTGTGTCCCGCCTGTCTCTTCTTTATCGAATCTTTTTATCACAACAAGTATCTCAAAGAATGTTTTCTATGACTTGCTCACCGAAGTTCCTGTCGTCAGGACCATTGTTTCCCATTCCGCGAAATTCTATTGTCCATAGTCTCTTATCAAATATCTATATTACCAATAGCCAGAAAATACTGGAAGGCAGTACCCGACCATATTGTTTCATAACTAACACTAACATATATTAGCAGCTGTCACCACCCCCTCCTCTCTAAATCCCCATCCTCCAACCCCCAATGTAAATTTCGGTGTTTTAGTGTTTGTTCAAGTTGTGTTAATTGCAATATTTTTGATGATGATAATGATGATTATGATGATGATGACATTTCCCGGTGTGAACATTTCTACAAACTCTTTGTGAATTTTGAGTTAGCGGCGGAAGTCACTAAAACCTACAAAACCGGAGGGTGTGGCCAGTCCTGAGAATCGTAATATCTCTGGTCATACTCTGCGTTTCTTAGGTTCTCAGTGACTCTAGTTGTATAAAACGTTATCCGCCAATCGGAGACGCGCGAAAACGCGGTCTTGCCACGCCAGTGGCCTGGGAGGCTTGCGTCAGAGAGAATCCTTCGTGACCCAGGATTCCGCGTGGGTTCAAAGCGAGTTCCTTGGCCAAACAACGCGGTTTCGGCCACCGCTGAGGCAACGCTTCGCTATTCCGCTGAGTGCGCATGAATCTCTAATCGTCGTCAGATTGGGACCAGAGTGTAGTTTTACCGCGCCATGAAGCTGATAGATAAGAGCGCCAGCGCCGGACGAATTCCGATCGTTGAACCCCTGTCGTCGGCTGCGTGGGTTTGAGTCGCGTTGGAGGTACGGCCCGTCGTAGTACTTTGAAAGAAAAAGTTAGCTCAGTCGAGGCAAGGGTATGAATTGTTCTTATCATATACAAGATACCCTCCTAATAAACGTTTTTTTATTGTTGAATATGCACGTTGCCCCTGTAATGTACAACGAATTAGTGCGAAACTTTTCTGAAAACATTTCAATTTGCAAAATATATATTTAACCATTTTCACATTAACTTTAAAAACGCCACAAATGCACGTCTCAGCATTACACACTTATCCCAACTGTTTTTTTAAGTGAAACATAGCTGTGTCAATCACTCGAGATGTATCTGCCAAGGTGCAATCAAATGTCGAATGAGCCGTATAAAATTCAGGAGATAGTAGTGCATTTGCATGCAGTGCAGTTTCAATATATGAAAGATAGCTTCTAGTTTCCTTTTTTTAATCTGATTTTGACTTATATGGTACCGCTTATCAACGGAGTAATATATCTTAATACAACATTTTATTAATTTATTTAAATACCTTATAATTCTGGAGTCAGGGTATTACACAAGGCAGTTGGTTTACAAAAAATGAGATGACAACACTTGACGGAACGAGACCATATCTTGAGCGGAGACGATGAATTCGGGCACGCCGTTCCAGTTCAAAGATGTCGCCGGACAAAAAATGTTTAAATAATGCTCTATTTGGGGGGGAAGAAGGATAACTTGTGCAGGGTGATCAACACGAGTGGATATGCGATGAGCTGTCATGACAGATCAGCTATATAAATGGTCATCGTAATAAAACCCGTCAAAAAGGCACAGTTTAGCATTACGGCCACGTGAACCGAAAGGAGTGGAAGATAAGTTCTGTTTAAGTTCAATGACAGAAACAAACCTGGCGTACTGAGACGTTGTAAATTGAGCTACTCGCTTCTGAGGTGATTCCGTGTCATGTGCAATGTATTTAAGAGGGGGATATTAAACTGATTATGAATATTCTAATTTTGGGCGTACTAACGTCATGCATTCGAGGCGTTTGACAGATTGGGATACGAGACGATGATTACGGCGTGGAAAGCCAAGAGTGAGGTTTTAATGGGGAACGATGCTGTTAATATACGTTTTCCAGGAAAGGTCGTGAGTGAAGTGAACGCCATGATATTTTTAAGTTGAGACGAATTCTACGTTAAAGTTACCAATAGAGGGGGAAGCATAAAAAAGTTGGCGAGTTCAGAAAAAAAAAATATTTGAAAACAGTTTAGAGCGTTTGCCACTTCGAAAATTATGCTCGAATTTGGTCAAGATCAGTCTGGAGATAGAGTGAGTCATTTGTGTTAGCGATGGATCTGTAGACCACGCTGTCATCGGCAACCGGACGGACCATAAAGGATAGCGAAAGGGGGAGATCATTAATTGGCACAAGAAAATGTTCTAGCTTTCCTGGCATGTGCTATAATGTACCCACATACACTGCTCTAAATTTCCTGAACAACAAGGTTTACTTTCAATAAATAAATAAATAAATAAATAAAGAAATATTTCAGAAATAAATAAATTAACAAACACATAGATAACCAGTGATCTTATTTACAAAGTTCTATGATGCATGGAAGGCATATCTAAGAGGCGATTTTTTCAATTTGTCTAGAACACAATACATTTGTTTAGAAGGCACTAAATATTTGTTGTTTCCAACAAATAATATTGAACGGGAATTCTGTGTGAAGAACTTTTCTTCATGGGCAGACTAAAATAGTCTAAAAATAAATTCTGCCAGGTCAACAGGTAATGTATTTAGATTCGTAAATAGGCATATAGTTAAAAACTATACTCTAAACAATAGTAGCAGCCAGACTGAAATAGTAAATCGGCACAAAACGCTAGGTGAATTTTGTTTCGGTACATATGCAATGGGATTAGTATGTAGAATAATTAGTTTATAAACTGGTAAAATAGTTATCATAATCAGTCTTCGTCGTTCCCTTCTGCCTACGAATGTTAAGGTTCAAATTTTTCACTCTTTGTTTGGTTCACAAATTACCTATTACCATTTGGTTTAGGGTACCACGCCTAAAATTACTACAAACAAACTAATGAATCTCAAAAAAGAAGCATTGCGATTTATTGCAACGTTTTTCTACGACACTTACGTAAAACCATTATTCTTATACCATGAAAGTTGCCAATGTCTATTACTATGGTTTATTATCTTTTATTTATTTTCAAGTGTGGACAATACCGCATATTACCTCGCCTTTCAAACTCAAATAAAGGCGAACCTGTACCCAGTGTCCGATGCAAAGAATTCTGAATCGTTCCCCATTTCTGTAGTAATTAGGCACTTAATCCTTTGGTCACAACTTTCCCACATTGCCTTACAACTTCGTCTTCGTCCACATTAATATGAATTATTTAACTAAAAAAACAGTGTGCGCTCATTTTCTTTAGGTGATAGTGTTCTTTTATTGCGTTCTCTATGTGCAGGGACACGGGGCCTAGTCAAGTTTTCTACAGGAATATTTTTGTCCGGTTTTCTTGGCACAAATTTGTTCTAATAAAGTCCAAAGTTCAAGAATTCAAACAGTCGTTTAGGGGAGTGACGAAACACCTAATGTATAGTAATTTCCCTTAAAGTCACTTAAGGCCAGGTCACGGGACTTCATGATATTACGTGACAGCATGATAACTTAAAACATTACGAATGCAGCCTGTATTGATCTGCATGCCTGACGGGGGCGCAAATCCTGTTCGCAAAACACTGCTATGTGAAAGAACCACTTATTAAATTTTACGAGTAACAAGAACAAATAAATGTCCACCTCTATCCAGATTTTGGGTTTACAATTCCGTGCAAACGTATATCTTTTGAAATTGTTACTCAATGAACCACCTTATTGTTATATCATTAATTCACCTTTCACGACAGTTCGTTCCATAACTCGACTAGAAGTTTCTTACCACTTCATCAAATTATGGTTTTTTATATTTGTACTTATTGTTTGTTTGCGTGTACTAGTCAAAATTAAGTCTGTTTCACCTGTAATAGGAAAATATAGAAGCAATGTTCAGCCCATTTTGATTCCGTCCCAAGGCAATTTGTTTCACTAGTTCAAGTCCTGCAACAAAACAAAACCACATTCAATCCGAAATCCTACCAATTCACCGCTGCAAGATAAGCTGCTGAAGTTCAATCCTGCACTCACATTTTTTTCATGAGCCTCTAATTAAAAAAGGACAATTCCAGCAATCCTCGTAGAATCTTTCTCTGTTGTATTTTTACGGCGACTGCTGGATAGTGATTGCACCACGTAGTAATGGAGTGAGACGGAAAGAACAACATAAATGACCACGTAAAAATATACAGTATGTCTCTATCGGCAATACAGCAACGAAATTTAGCGAAAACTAGTCAATAAAAACATGTTTTGTTCTCCGTGCATTCGGTAAGCGCAGCAGCCTAAATTGGCATGACCAACCAAAACAACAAATTAAGGAATAGGGCCACGTAGGATAGAGTTTGGGTGACTCTCGTAAATCGCGCTCTGTGATACCACCAAGGGGATAGACATAAAACATATTTTTTGGCAGTCACCGAAAACCTTTTCGGCCCAGTATTAGCGGAGCTCAGGTAGAGTGAACACCTCAACTAGAGTGGACTTACTTCTCTCTCCTAAAATCACTTGTCTCCTTTTTGTTTTTCCGTTGCCCTACTCACTCATTTTTTACGCTTTGTGATGGGAAATTCATCGAAGCTCTGCGTCGTTGTCTTCATTGTCTTTTCAATATCTTCGAAGTTATCCCTTAAAAGAAGCAAAAACGAAAATCCGGACAGATTTTTGGCAGCTTCCTTTCCGGTCCAAAACCCGAGGCGAGACGATGAAACACAAACACGTCTCCCGAATCGTTCCATTTCTCTCTCCAAGTTTTTTGGCTGGAGGTTTTCTTTTTCAGTTCTCTTTTATCTCTTAGTTCTCTTCTAGTTTTATAACTTTAGTATTTTTATCACTGGGGCATTCTATCACTAAATTCGACCGATACGTCGCGATCCACGGCTCGCGGAGCGTACAATTTTATACTTGTCACTCTCTCTTTTTTATTTATTAATAATTCATATACTCTTTTCCTTCCCTTTCCCAGATTTTGTCATAAAAAAAACATCGATATTTGGAATGCCATTTTTCTTGCTAACAACGACCTCAATTGATAAATAAACAGGTAGGAAAGCGTAAGAAAGAAAATCAGCCAAATGTACACAAACACAAAACCGTCCAAGACGGAACGAAAGCAGTGAGACAAACCAAAGCAAAAAGTATACACAAAAGAGCGTCTTAAAGGGCCCCTGGGGATGAGACGGGATGGTAGATGGGAAGAAGCGTCGAAGATTCCTTCCTTTTGTGCCGAGCCAACCATCGGAGTTCGTCGCTGTCACCGACGCTAGCGGCATTTTTCAAACGCCAGTCCCCTGGTATCTTCCATCGCCTTTCCCCATGTTATCCCGGGCCCTCGTTGCTTGAGACGGTAGGTAAGAGCGCCGGGTTTTGTTTACCGTCGCTCGAACAAATGACCGCACTCTATTTCTCTTTTTAAGTTTTTCCTCGGCTCCACTGCTTATTTTTTTCAACAGTTTGGAATAGTAGTCGTAGCCCAGATTCCAATTTTCAGTAATATTGGAGCTCCACTGGCCAACTCGAGCTTCTTCCAGATGGTGTCCTTCTTTTTAACGTGGAGTCTCATAAAAGGTAATTGAAGCAAAAGGGAAAAGGTGTTTGTGTTTTACGGAGTGTCGCCGCTAGCGTTGTTCGTACCTCCAGGATAAGTACCCTCATTACGACCATGGGTCAACCTGTTTGTATGCTTGCCGGTTACGAAACTTGATACTGTGACCATTAATGTCTTTTAGTTATGTGCTTTAAACTTAGCACGAGAAGAGCAGCCTTTATTTCAAGATAGCACTTCGAGGATAAAATATTCAAATAACGATAGCTTCCTTTTTACTTCTTTGTCATCGCTATAGCTCGACCGTAAATTGCCTAATAAAAATTGTCTATTATATATATTAATAGAATGTATATTTAGTCAGTCCCAAAGCGTGTCTGGTGTTACCGCTGTTGATGATGAATTTGACCCGTGAAGTCTGTCTGTTAGCCTGGAGTCGTTACGTGCATACCACAGTAGTGCGACACGATCGCATGCCGCTAGGATGCTCATCCAGATTGGAACAAATAAGAGTAAGGATCGATCACCGTGCCCTGATCCGTAAAGCGCTATGTGACAAAATTGGTAGTCTATATACCCGCTCAAGACAAAAAGAAAACTTCTGCTCTTTATGTTATCGAGGCTCACGAAATCAAAACATCTCCATGGCAGTAATCGTTGAAAACAATCTTGAGCCATTCCACTGAGTGAAGGTGGATGACGAGCGAAGCAGTTCAGCACACGACACAGGCCCGCCCCGAGGAGCCGGAGGAAATTAGACACGCGCGACGGGACCGCCACCTGGCGGAAAGTAAACACGCGCAACAGGACCGCCACTCCGGGAGAGCGAAAGGGAAGAAAACTAGTCACGCAGGCGCTTGGAACGACGACGAAGAGAGGGCGGTGCAAGCGTTGACATGCCCGACGCGGGTCGCACAGCGGCAAATCTTTGAGAAATCGTTATTATCCAGCCGAGAGTCTACTGATCTTCAAAGTGGTGCCTATTGATAACAAATCTACTGAATAGACCTATTGATAAATTACCCAAGCATCAAGGAGTATGCAGAGAATGATGTTCCAGGCGTCGCACGTGCCGGCGTCTGCAGCACTAAATGTTCTAAAGCAAAAGCCTAAAACAAATGGCATTTTGCACGCCTGTTCGTCAACGCTTGTTTCTTTTTATTTAGTTCGAAATTTTTATTCGGGGAAGGCGTGCGCGTGCGGCGCGTGCGGCGGTGACAGCTTACAGTTTTTAGTCACTGCGCACGAAAACTCCACGAAACCCTAGCCATAGAGACTTCGTTGTTCTGTCCCTTATTTTATTGTTTCTACATTCCAGGGTTACTATGAATGTCATTCACCAGCTTGCCTGAGTTTTTTTACCTATCTTTACCATAAACAGCTTCGCTGTAAAATAAATCAAATGAGCGTGTTTAATATCAAATTCAATCTTAAACATGCGGAACTTTCTAGGGCAGGCTTCTCCTCAGTACGACACTTATAGCGGCAAAGCACGCTCTGCAGGAGCTGATTTCTGAATTTCAATTATATGGTTAGGTATCCGCACTACTTAGTTCCTCTTTCAGTCCTACCGCAGGCGACTCTACAATTATAGGCAGCCACGGTGAGAGATATACTCTTTAGGTGAACACTCTGCCCTACGCGGAGCGACTAGAAAGGGTTCTCTCACAATCGCATGCGCGCGCCCAACAGCCCGCGGCGAACCTGCGTCGCTCGCTGACGAAACGACGCAACTTTGAAAAAACACAAATCAAATATCTCGCTGCGATGGCATCTCTCGTGCGGCAGTCGCGCATCCTTGAGCAAGGAGCTCGCGCTCGTCTAATGCCATGGCAACGAAATGTTGTATTTATGTTTCTTTCACAATTGCGTGGTTTCGCCAGTAAGCGACGCTAGTTCGGCGCGGTATGTTGGGCGCGCGCGTGCGCTTGTGAGAGGTCTTTATCCAGTCGATCGCGTCCCATTGTTCCTCGCGCCAGCGTCCTCACCTAAAAAGTATGCATCTTACACCGTGCATGAAGCCAATAAACCAGCGCAAAAACTGCATCGTCACCGAAATGATTGCCTTTGTGTGTTTGCAATTACACCCGACTTGAACCAACACGCCCCCCCGTAAATTCGCCGCGATCCTGCGTTTTTATTTTCTTTATTTGCGTGTGGTTGGCGTAGCTGTTGATAGCAAATTCACAAAGACAACGAGCGCCAAGATGACAGACTTTTGCCGCTGCCTGATTGGCTCCATCAAATTATAACGTCAGCTGGGGTCGAATTTTAAAGTGAAACGCTGTATGAGCGACATGCGCGACCAAAAACATTGATTTGGTTGGCATTCGCGATCGGCAAAACCACAGCTTCCTGTACCCTGATTATGCCTGCTGAAGCGCCGGTTTACGGCGAGCCCAATGCTGCCAATCACAGCGAGGTAAATCCTTGTTGTAAACGTTACAAACGGAAACCATAAAGGCTCTGTTATACTCCGACCTTGAGCGCAGCGGACGCAGCGTAACCCATAACGGGCGCCCTTGATTGGCCGGAGATGAGGCACTCGACATCTGAGACCATTCAACATCTGTGTACACTGCGCCACTCCGCGTTTGCTCCGCTCGATGTCGGAGTATCTAGCAAGCCTTAAGAGGGCACCACAAAACCGTCTCGGCGCTCATAGATCAAGCGTTGCGCTAAAGCAAATTTACTGTTATTTTGTATGCTTTTGTTTTCAGCGAAAGAATCAATGCCCGTTTAAAGGAAGCAGAATAGAGTTGGTCGGACGGGCATTCTCTAAATATAAAAAAGATCACAATTTAAGACGAGCCATTATCTCAGCTAACGTTAAGCATCGTAACACACACACCACAAAAACAAAGCTACTTCTTGACAGATTTTATATATATCGAGTCGACCTGACTCGTATTTAAGTCGGATACGAGTATACGAGTCGATATTGATATCTTAGGAGTGTATACCAGTCGATATCAGCGCCTTGATATCTACTCGTATCTGCCTATAAATCAAGATATTTATCTAGCAAATTTTCTTCCCTTGGTAAGAACCTTAAACGATTCTTCTTCGCGAATTATAGTTGATTATTTGAAGTACCCGCCTATGCACGCACGTGCAACCGGATCGTTGCGTTGCACATGCCCTCTGTTTTTTTTAAACCGCTTAAAATAAGAGAACGCGAAAGATATCAATTGACTGAAGAAGGACTCTATCAGGCCCAACGTTGCATCGCTCATCACAGACACAGCTGCAAAAACAAACCTTTTGATAATTGGCTACTTACAAATGCCTTCTTTTTATCAGGTCTCTATATATATATATATATATATATATATATATATATATATATATATATATGTATATATATATATACATATATATATATATATATACATGTCTACAGAATATAGAACTCAGGCATCGTCTATGAAAACTACTCATCGCAACTAAAAGGCTTATGTCGTTATAGGTCACAACCAGATGCCCAAGTTTAGGCAGCTTGATTCGAAGTTCAAGGTAATTGAAAGTTATAAGTGATTTTGCGTAATTAAATTTCAATGGGAAAATGGTGGCCAATGGCATGGTTTCAATTAGAAAATGGGGCTCATCATCGTCGCACCAGCAACCGAATAATGATTGCAGAACGATAGAAGGCACGTGACGCATTTTCGCATTGAAATCCTCACAAATTCGACGGGTTTATAAGTTTCGATTAAGTTATCGGATCGGCATCTGAAACTTGGTGGCACTGCGCCCCGTGGACCTCTAGCGAACTAGCTTTGCTGGGCTGGAATAATGTAGCGTAATCGGCCGATGGCCTAGGTTTATTTTTGCACGGATAAGTAAAAGACATGTGTAAATGTTTCTTTTGTGGCTTAACAGACTTGTTTATCAAAAGACGTGAAAGTTACCCTTATACAGCTGTGTCGAGGATGAGGCGATGCAAAACATTTTACAGGGCCTTGTAAGTTCATTCTTCAGTCAATCGTAATTATCTTTTCAATCAGTTAACATAACTTATTTTAGAGTCAGTTCTAAAAATGAAAGGAAGCGTTGAGCGCGTGCAACGCAACAATACTGCGTTGCACGTGCGATGCATACGTGGCTTCATGTGCGACTATTAATCGCACGAGTTTTTTATCGTAGCACTATTTTACTGTCCACGTGTGGTAAGCATCAGTGTACAACTACTTCTTCTTACACGTATCATAGTTTATTATTTGAAGTAACTGACCTATGCACCTCGATGACGTGCAACGCGGATCTAGTTGGATGCCCTCTTCTTTTAAAACCGCTTAAAAGTAAGAAAACGAGAAAGAGATCCGATTGACTGAAGAAGAATCCTACCAGGCCTCGAAGTGTTTTGTAATCGCTTATCCTAAACACAGCTGTTAATAGGTAAACCCTTTTTGATATTGTGTTACTCGTTAGTGCCTATTTTTATCCATGTATTGTATATATATATATTGTTTATTGTTTCTTGAGTACTTTTTTGCCTGGATAAGATTGACTTTCTGAACAGTCACTTGTAAATGTTCCATTGGCGTTCAAAAAGGAACAGGTCGGGATTACAATGTCAGACACCAACCTTTTAAATGCCAAAACAAGCGAAAACACGAGATAAAAAAGTTAAAAATTAGAAGCCCAAAATAATCATCAATAAAAGCTTTTAATATTTTATTTCCTCCTTTGTTTAAGTATTTCTGAAACAACTGTCAAATTTCGATACCATTCTATCACGCCAAAACAAATTTAGCTGCGTTGAACGGAAAGACGGAACAGCTCTGACGCAACGCGATGCTTCCTGAAAAGTTCACATTTCAAGATAAAAAATAATCAAACCAAAACATAAAGCACTTAGCGAAGACAGACTTTTAAACTATATATAGGTCGCCACATCAACTGTCAGATTTATTTGATCTGTTATTGGTATTCTTTGTAAAAACGAAGCAGCCACGCACTACGCAAAAAAACCCAACAAACTGTCACCTCAAGAACTCGTTCGAATATTTTTAACACCGCTCATAAACGAGATCATCCATCACTTCAGTCAAACTTCAACCTTTCTCTTCAATCCGGTCCGGCCTTCAAGAAAACGAACAAATATTGAACTAGAAAAGAACCAGACAAAAGACTCTCGAACGACAGGTTCTTAGAGCAACAGCTGAGTGCTTTAGACTTGGAAATCGGGCGATATGTCATCTCCATCTATATAAAATGACCACACAGAGAAACAAAAAACACAAAAAGAAGCCAGAAAAGGTGACCTTTCTGCATCCGGTCTTCGCCAGCGTGAGCTCATAGCGACACATCAAAAAGCAACAACCAATAACCCACACAATACTCACAGAAAACAAAACACAAACAGTGCGCTCAAAGAAAGAAAAGGCCGATGCAAGATAAAAGAAACGTGCCGTCTCAGATGGCCGCCCCTCTCTCCCCCAGAAAAGACAGAGCCTCTGCAGAAAGCTCCAGGAGTAGAGGCTTCTCTCGAGTGCATCATCTCCATTTCCGCCGCTAAGGCCATCCGTCTGAAGCGAGCGAGCGCTCCGCGTCTTGTATTGTCGAGAGTGAGAAGAAAAAAAAAAAGACCACACGGAAAACCTTATGTCGCTTTCTGATCTCTATTTTGTTCACCAAGGACTTTCTAAAGGGCGAAAAAAAAATACAAGCTTACGCGTGGAATATTCGCCATTGGGTTTCTCCAGGGAAAGCTTCTTCGTGTAGTTTACGAACGGGTCGCCTCGCCTACATTCTGCACTATTCACTCCATCCCATCTTGACATGAACTCTGGAGGATACAACACGTTAGCATTCGTCGTTCGGAGATGCATTTAAAACAAAAAGAGCAGATGCCGCTCATACCTCCCCTCACAGGGTACATTTTAAGGTGGGGCGGATCATAGTCCTGCCAATGTAGCGGGTCAGAATAAAAAGGAAGGTGTCCATGTGTTTCGAACGACTTATTTTCAATAGACATGTGTGAAAAATACTCATGCTTATTTCAACATAAACATCAAAACGTTCCTCGCTCTATCTCTACGTTTAGAACACACCTCGATTTTACAAGGGCCTGCCGGGACCTGCACGTGGTTCCACGAAGCCTTTGTGTAAAACGCCTTGTCCACACGCCTTAGGTACACAGGTTCCTCGATCAGGCAGAGCAGTGGTTGGTGGAATCCCAAATTCACGAGTGCAAAGACGACATAAAAGAATAACTAGATTTGTTTTTCATTCGTTGGCAACTTGAACACTTTATCCCGGATATCTTACCACCTCTGCGACTCTTTGCCAAAAACGCTGCATCTAACTATACAAAAAAGTAACGAGCATCTCAGAAAGAAATGGTTTCCAAGCTGAAGAAGAAAGCCAAAGAAAGATACAGCGCCGGCACCACCAGGTTTGTCAGGAACCTCACCTTCAGGCAATTATATTCATGCGAAACCTCCATCATAGCAAAGGGTCACAGCTTTAAGATAACCACAACAAAGCCGCCTTTGCCAACGATTGCTTTAACAGTAGAAGATGGCATCGGGCACCTGAACCCAAGCGCTTATAAACGAGTCCCACAAAAAGTGATCCGCATTTTAAACAAAATACCAGCACATCCCCAACACAACCTATAAAGAAAGAAGGCAGTAGCCATCCGGGAGCTCCGAGATTACACAAAGATCGTGCTGGGTCATTCCATGTCAAACGTCCCAGACGTTGCGCTCGACCCCTTCCGATTTCTAAAAAAAAATTCATGGCCTTTTGCCGCAATGTCCGTAGCCATGCCCTGAAATATTTTTGGCGAAAAAATATGTTTTGATCACGTGAGCGCGGTTTTAACTTTTAAAAACAGCGTGAAACTATGCATCACTCAATAATTGATGAAAAATCAGCTTTTTGGTGAAACACCCAACAATATTTTTTCTTAAATTTGCACGGCTTTCGACTTACAATGTGGTTGGGCTTGTAAAGATTTGTTTAATTTAAATATTTTTTTAAAAACTAAAAAACTTAAAAATTTTAACATTTTTGTTATTTTATTAAAAAATATCTAATTGCTCCCGGGACCTAATAGAACTTTTTACCGGCTGCCCTGCAGGTATATAAACTATAAAAAATGTTTAAAACCGCTCAATTAAATATCTCGCAGTAAAATAAAATCCTGAAGTTGCCAAAAAGTGCGTTTTGACGCATAAACAGCTGTTTATTCCACCCTGAGGTGGTCCAAGTAAAAATACAAAATATGGTGGGTTTGGAAGAACAATCAATAATCTTTCGATTCTGAAAGTTTAATCAGAGTAATTTTTGTTTAAAGCGAGAAAACAATTTTTGAAGTTGAGCTCTCGCACCACAACCCGGCGTCGCTTCTTAACGCCTCTTCGCCGCACAGCACGCCACCTGCGACGATAGCTGACACGATTAGGTCCAAAGAAAGAACGGAGTTTTCTGCCGCTTCCCCTTGTCCGTCTTTCCGGCTGCAAGGGAAGAAACGGCGGGTATCGTGTAATAATCGGAGGTGTTGCCAGCGCGTAGCAATAACAGGCCCGTTGTGCCCTTTGTACCCGAGGGCGGCTCGAAACGTGATGCCTAATACGGGCGGCATCAGTTGACTTGGACTTCTCCTAAAAGGGAAACGCGATAATATCGCCGCGAAATCTAGCTGTCACGCATACTGCGGTGAAAAGCGGAACTATTCAGCGACGCAAGAATTTGCCGTTTCAAAGCCGATTTAAACACAAACGAGGCGTGAGCCTCCAACTGCGCGCGTTCGTTAACACCACATCGCCTCGTCGTATGAGATTGCCCGTTCACGGGGCTTTTGTGTTGCTGTCTACATCTGTCCTGACGTCGAGAAGAGAGAGTGATTGCGATGTGTACGTAAGAAATAGCTAGCTTACTAGTGGCTGCTCTTACCTGGCAGCGCTATGCATTTGCTGATATCAAGACAGTGGAAGCCCACAGGAGGACACAGCCGCGCAAAACGGTCAAAATAGGAAAAGCCATAAAGCAACAAGAGTAGAAAAAAGCCTCTTCACACCAAGATGCACCCGACAACTCGAGGTCCTGCTTTCTACCTGCGTGCGCACACCGTGACACCGTCGCACGCTTTGCCGGGCTCGACGGTGGCGTGCTGTGCAGAGAAGAGGCGCAAGGAACGACGCCAGGTTGCGGCGCGAAAGCTCAACTTCAAAATGTTTTTTTCCCCTTTAGAACAAAATTACTTTAATTAAACTTTCAAGAACAAAAGGAAATAAACTCTTTTGTAGAAGTCACCATGTTACGTATTTTTCTTTGGGCCACCTCAAGGCAGAATTGACGGCTCTTTAAACGGCAAAACGCAATTTTGCACAAATTTAGTTTTTTTTGTTTCTGCAAGATATTTAGTTGTACGGCCTGAAACCTTTTTTGTCTACAGTATACCTACAGGGCTGTCAATAAGAGTATTTACAGTCGCATCCAGCAAAGCCATAGTTTGTAACGAAACTAAAAATATGCTAAAATGCTCATATATTCCTTATTTTTTAAAACTGCTTCGAGCATACCAAATTCCATGACCATGATCCTTATTACATAGCAATCCAAATACCGTAGGGATTTTAGGCAAAAATATTCCAGTGTTCCGTAAAAAAATCTTACTTTTCATCAATTATTGAATGACTCGTAGTTCTACCCCCTTTTTACTAGTTCAAACCGCCATCACCCCATGAAATTTGTTTTTCGACAAAAATATGTTAGAGATGCAGCACAAACGTTACGATGAAGAGCTATCAATTTTATTTTAGGAATCGGAGGTGGCCGTGGGACCTTTGGCATGGCATGGAGAAGTCCTCCTGGTCCCTTGATGCCGCCCGTCGTTTAGGCATCGCGTTTCGAGCCGCCCTCGGGTACAAAGGGCACAACGGGTTTGCTATTGCAACGCGCTGGCGGCACCTCCGATTATTACACGATACCCGCCGTTTCTTCCCTTGCAGCCGGAAAGACGGACAAGGGGAAGCGGCAGAAAACTCCGTTCTTTCTTTGGACCTAATCGTGTCAGCTATCGTCGCAGGTGGCGTGCTGTGCGGCGAAGAGGCGTTAAGAAGCGACGCCGGGTTGTGGTGCGAGAGCTCAACTTCAAAAATTGTTTTCTCGCTTTAAACAAAAATTACTCTGATTAAACTTTCAGAATCAAAAGATTATCGATTGTTCTTCCAAACCCACCATATTTTGTATTTTTACTTGGACCACCTCAGGGTGAAATAAACGGCTGTTTATGCGTCAAAACGCACTTTTTGGCAACTTCAGGATTTTTGTTTACTGCGAGATATTTAATTGAGCGGTTTTAAACATTTTTTATAGATTATATACCTGCAGGGCAGCCGGTAAAAAGTTCTATTAGGTCCCGGGAGCAATTAGATATTTTTTAATAAAATAGCAAAAACGCTAAAATTTTCTAAAACTTTTTAGTTTTTTTTTAATATTTAAATTAAACAAAACTTCACAAGCCCAACCACATTGTAAGTCGAAAGCCGTGCAAATTTAAGAAAAAATAGTGTTAGGTGTTTCACTAAAAGGCTGATTTTTCATCAATTATTGAGTGATGCCTAGTTTCACGCTGTTTTTAAAAGCTAAAACCGCGCTCACGTCATCAAAAAAAAATTTTTCGCCAAATATATTTCAGGGCATGGCTACGGACATTGCGGCAAAAGGCCATGATTTTTTTTTAGAAATCGGAAGGGGTCGAGCGCAACGTCTGGGACGTTTGACATGGAATGACCCTGCTCTTAACAGCGGACAAGGAGAACTTAACGTTTGTTCTAGACCAAGATGACTACGAGATTAATGTTCGGAATCTCCTCAATAACTCGGCTTATGAAAAACTACACAATGTATGGCACCGTCACTGTACATACAAATCTTGTTCCTGATCATAACCATCTCACCTTTGAAGAGGCTCTACCATCGACAGTTCCGGCGACGCCTGACGTTTTTCCCCAGCAGCAAGCAACGGAGGATTACCCGACGCAGCCGCCAAAACTGGACGCATCGCTACCTTCCCACTGGCAACCTACGGCTACAGCATCGGCAACAGGCTGCCTAAATAAGGAGGATTCACGCGCCTATCTACTGAGGCGTGACACCAACAGAACGGCGCACTCCTCGTCATTTTCTTACAGGTTAGTAATTTAGACCACTGCACTACCTATCGGTCGAGCGACTATTGTTTGTTCATGGTGTCATGCCCCTTCGACCACCAAAATATTGGAAAGCGAATTCGCGCTTGTTTTGTGTCTTTTGTTCATTCCTGCTTATCGCGTCCACGGCTTCTTGTGGCGGTGTGGCGGGAGACCTTGAATCGAACCCTGGCCCCGAAACCCGAAGCGCCGATGTTCAAACAACCATTTTAGCAACTCTGCAAAGAACTGAAGAGGGCCAAACACAAATTCCAAGTGAAGTGAGACTACGAAAAGATAAACAAAAGAACCCCACAGATACCAAACTGCAACAGATATCGGACAAAGTGACAGCAATAGAAGCCGAGTTTGCGCAGTTGAAATGCCAATCTCCCTCCCTCTTACCCGCTGAAACCATCCCGGCACTGGAATCTAAAATTAGTCATGTGCAGGCTAGATGTGATGATGCAGAAAACAGACTTCGCCTTTGTAACCTTTTGTTTACGGTATCGCGGACTCTGAAAACGAAACGTGGGCCATGAGCGAGGCTAACATTTTAGAATTCTGCACGCAAAAACTCAAACAGACTGTAAGTTCTGATTGTGTTGAAAGGGCCTATCGCCTGGGACGGTTCTTAGCGGAACGAAATCGGCCAATAATGGTGAAGTTTTCCCGATTCAAGGAAAAGGTCGGATTTTAATGTCCGGTTCATTGCTTAAAGGGACATGTTTCGCCATAGGGGAAGACTTTTTTGATGGACGTTTGCATTGCTAGAAGAAAACACCTCCATTTTGCAAAGGAAGAAAATATGTCTTACAAGCTAACGTTTAATAAGCTAAAAATGGATAACAAGTTACTTGTTTACAATTCCCTATCAAACAGTGTAGAACAACTGACAACATAACAGCGAACGAAACAAAAAACTAAGCCCTCTTGTCCTAATCGTTTCTTATCAAGAATCTCGGATAAAAAGTGCAATGTTTCATTTTTGTTCACAAACATCCGCAGTGTAATCTTCTAAACATGATTTACTGTCATCATATTTATACGATAACAATACCGGCATTGTGCTCGTAACAGAGACTTGACCTAAATCTGGTATACTTGATAAGGAAATATTGGACACTTCCTCAGACATCAACATTTATCGCCGTGACAGAGGTGTCAGGAGGGGAGGCGGCATCTTAATAGCTGTCAGAAAAGACATTGCTTCGTACATGATAAAAACTGATAAAGACACCGAGATGCTATGGATCTGTCTTCATACTTCATTTAAGAAGACCATAATTGGTGTCTCTTATCGACCACCCAACAGTGACTCATTATTCTGCGATTCATTTCACGATAACTTAAACCTGATCCATTGCGACTATCCTAAAGCCGACATATTTGTTTTTGGTGACTTTAACTTTCCATCTATTGACTGGTCGACACTGCCATCCCACGATAATACTGAAACAAATTTCGTGGATATATGCCTACATTTCAGCCTCGTTGCAAGTCGTATCCACCAGCACGCGTGGCAACAACATTCTGGATTTAGCACTAGCATCAGCACCCGACTTTATCACTTCCTTGACCTGTTGCAACGGTTTCAGTGATCATAAAACTTTGAATCTGAAATTAAACTTATCCACCTCCCAAAAGCTGCATACAGTTAAGCTGATAACAGATTACAGCAAAGCTGACTACGACTCAATTAATAAATGACTCCTACACTTTTGTTTTTCATTCACCGCCGGCTTTTATACTCGTACAGTAAAAAATAATTGGAATATGTTTAAAAATAAATTAACGTCACTCATTGACGCTCATATTTTCCGTGTTTCAATATCGTTCCGACTTCAGTCAGCCCTGGTTTAACAAAGGACTAAAAACGCTTCGTAATAAAAAAACAACACTATTCCAAAAGGCAACACAATCAAATTCTGATGCAATGTGGGCGAGGTACGCTAGCTGCGGAAAAATATGTTGCCTGTCTAGAAGACTCAGAGAAAAAGTACTTTAATTACGATTTATCTGCTTTACTTAAAAAATAATCAACTAAGTTCTGGAAAAATTTATCGCCAACCAAGTCTCATGATAAGATAAGCCTTATTAGCGATTCTGGCCAACTCGTACCCGACGCGAGCTGCCCAACAGCCCTCAATACTTTCTTCACGTCTGTTTTCACAACTGAAGATCTAAGTAATATTCCGTTTGTACCAGAGCTAGACTACCGTTTAATAGAACCCATTTCAATCTCGCCTGCAGGAATTTTCAAACTCATCAATAACCTTAAAATTTCAAGATCCGCGGGTACTGACAAGATTACCTCTAAAATAATTCGTAATACTGCTTGTATGGTATCATCAAATATACTTTGCTTACTTTTTGAACAATCATTATCTACCGGATCCATCCCTTCTGACTAGAAGATCGGGAAGATCGTTCCAGTTTTTAAAAGTGGCAGTGAACGCTCACCAAACAATTACCGACCCATCTCATTACCAAGTGCTGTCTCAAAGCTGTTGGAACAACTTATTTTCTCGAATGTCATATACCATCTTGAACAAAACAACCTATTTTACAAATACCAGTACGGATTTCGTAAGGGATTTCCATGGGACAACTAACTTCTTAAGTTCACGCACGATACACATAATAACATGTACCTAAACACCATGACCGACGCCATTTTTAGACTTCCTCAAAAAATTCGACCGCGTGCCGCATTCTCGTCTAATATCTAAGCTCTCCTCACTTCGCATTGACGACTTAACTCTTCTCTGGACCCAAATGTTTCTCTCGTTAAGGCAGCAGTTCACCACAGCAGGTTATTTTTACTCAGAGCTTACCGATGTAACCTTCGGGGTACCGCAAGGTAATCTCCTTGCTCCTCTTTTATTTCTAATATACATTAATGATCTTCCGCAGTTACTAACATCCTGAGTACGTCTTTTTAATGACGATTGTGTACTGTACAGGAAGATCAACAACCTTGACGACCACTTACATCTCCAAAGTTATATTCATCGGGTGGTTAACTGGTGCCACAGAGGGCAAATGACCTTTAACACAGCAAAATGTAAACTTGTTTCCTTCACCCGTAAACACAAAAATTCAGACTTCGCATATTCACTCAACAATTCGCCCATCATCGCTGTTTCTGTTTATCAGTACCTCGGTGTTGAACTAACTTCTAATATTTCTTGGGTTTCCCACATTGACACGATAACCGATAAAGCCTCTCGTACCCTCGGTTACTTGAAACGTAATCTGAAATCTGCGCCCATTCACCTCCGCAAATTATCCGATGAAACCTATGTTCGCCCAAAATTAGAGTGCCCCTCCTGTATCTCGGCCCCTCACCAAACCTGCTTTATTAATCAATTCAAATCCATTCAAAACCGAGCTGCACGCTTCATTTTTTTATCATATTTGCGTTTCGACAGCGTGTCACTAATAGAGCAAAATTATTCCATCTGTCTACAGGAAACTCGACGTAACATTTCTCTCCTATGCTTAATTCACCGATTATGTCACAGCACCAGGTGGGACTTGGTTCTTGCATTTGGAAACCCTCAACAAGAAATCACGTAACTGTAACACTAAAAGTATTAGACGCAATTTTGGCACATCATTATCATTCAACAATTCTTCCCTGCCACGTGCCATCAAGCTCTGGAATGATCTTCCCGAGGCCGTTGTTTTAATTTGCGATCCAGCACTTTTTCTTTCAAAATTAACCACATACATTTTAGCTAATTAAAAATGTGTAACGATGATTTTTTCCTTGTGAACTGGGCACTGTATTTATAATTTGATTTACTCCATATGTTAACGGATGTTTGTGTTATATTGTTTTTGTCATTATAGTGCTTTATGCCACCCTGCTGTGCAAATGTTTGGTTTATTTTGATGCGGGCAGTTGTGTATTATAGTTTGTGTGGAGTCAGCGTGCTCACTTCCATTTTTTATTGATAATAATCAGACTGTATATTTCCCCCTCATGTAATGCCGACAGGCCTTTGAGGTCTTTTAAATAAATAAATAAATAAATAAATAGATGTGTGAAACGTTCTAGCGTCACAAGCATTTAGCGATATCTGCACCTCGTGACAGCACCGGTATGAAATCAGTGTCACATAATGTATATTTCCAGCTAAATTTGACATCAGGTCACGTGACGTTAATTTCCTCGCGAAATTTAGCGGAAAAACTAAATTTATATGTAGGTCAATGGCATCATTTTTGCGATAAATCTAGTAGGGAAACTAAATTGGTGTGGAGGTCACCTGACGTCAAGTTTCCCGCTAAATTCAGGGGGGGGAACTAATCCGGCTCCACTTAAATCGACTTCACTAGATTTGGAGCAACTAGCCACGTGACATAGAGTCATGTGACATCAATTTCTTCGCTAAATTTAGCGGGGAAATTGCACTTACGCTGAAGTCATGTGACGTCAATTTTCCCGCCAAATCAAGCGGGGAAACTGATTTTCTGTAGAGGTACACGTGAAATTAGGTAACGTGACGTCAATTTCCTTACCAAAGTTAGCGGAGAAATTGAATTTCTGTAGGTCACGTGACGTCAATTTTCCCACTAAATCTAGCTGGAAAATTGAAATGGCGTTGAAATCACGTGACGTCAAGTTTTCCGCCAAATCTATCGGAGAAACTGAATTCATGTATTGTTCACGTGACACCATGTCACTTGACGTAAATGTTCCCGCTAAATTTTGCGGGGAACTGAATTTTGTGTATAGGCTACGTGAGATGACGTCATGTGACATCGATTTTGTAATACTGCCCGCATTGCATTATGGGAGATCACAACCGTAAACACCAATTCAACTTCCCCGCTAAATTTAGTGGAAAAACTGAATTGGTGTGTGGGTCTGTGGCGTCCCAAAATGCAACACTGTGCACGTTGCTTTATGGGACGCCACACACGTATACACAAATTCGACTTCCCCGCTAAATATAGCGGAGAAACTAAATAAATCGATCTCACCCGCGAGTTTAGCTACGCCACCGCTGCCGCAATGCATCGAGGGAACTTTTCTTTTGCCCTGTGCAACAGCCTCGCAGGAGCTTTGCGCGTGCAAATCACGAGATGGCACGAGACGACTTGGGCACTGCCACCTCCTTCCTGTGAACTAAAGTAATGGCGGCTTCACGGAGTCGGCGAACACTTTGTGAGATACAGTCTATAGGTGTGTAGGTCTGTGCCGTCCCATAATGAAAAACTGCGCGCGTTACATTATGGGCTGAATTAATGCTGACGTCTCGTGACCTCAATTTTTCCAGTAAATATTGGGGCGAAACTTAATCCGGCTTCACTTAAAGGGACACTGAGAGGGTATTTATGCCCGCCAAGGTTTTTATTTGAACATGACAAATGAGAATCCAGCTACTCAGAACACAATTTGCGGCTTAAAATTTGTTTTCGTGCCGCCCAAAAACCGCCGCTCGAGAACTGGCCCGTTTGGGTCGTGCTAACTCTCCTCTCCTTGGTCACGTGCCGTTTTCTATAGTTTAGACAGAAACATTAAATATAATCAAAGTTGTGGGCCATCAAAGGCACACACTCAATACTAAAGATATAAAAAAATATCACATCCATTTTTTGTGCCTTCTACACTGCTGCAAATGAAAAAGAAACGTTACACAGCCACGTGACGTCCGGTAAGTTTCTCCTCTATATTTCTTCTTCCTCCCCAGTCCAGTTTCAGTTTCGGTCTGAAGCAGTTGCCTTTTTTTACTTCATTAAAAATATCCGTGACGCTGTAGCGAAATATTGACTGAGTTTCTTCCGACACCATAATTGGATTGCCTGGCAAAATATAGATGAAAATTTTTTAGGGGTGTCAGTGTTCTTTAAGGGACACTGAAGTCAGAAAAAAATGTTTTTAATGGGTTTAATATATTTTTTTAATGCAAAAACATTGACTGTTTCATGAAGCTAACCGACATCATCAACCTTGAAACCACGCCAAACGTTGGCCAAGCGGCGCATAAATCCCCTTTCCCACGTGAAGCCGATTTCTGATGAATTATGCTCCTATTGGACTGGCGCGAGTCATGAAGGAACGAGGCTCCCATTGGCTTTTGTGTAATGTAATTACAAAAAACACACCAGAGAAGTTGTTTTTATGGCGGGGCAGCGCACGCAGCGACGCGGCCGCCTGTAAGAGGACGGATAGGTGGCGGCAGAGCCAGAGCCCGTCCGGGCAGACTCCAGAGGGGTCGCACGGCCGAGTTCGGCAAAGCTCAACGCGGCACGGCTATTTCACGAAAGCGCGCGATCGGCTGTTCGCCGGCGAAACGTCCACGTCAGTATAGACCGCAGATGAACTAAGGGAGCGGAAGAACGACATTCGTGCTTTCGCGTTCACAACTCATAAGAAGTGCTTAGATGTCCCCAAACTTTTTTTTCTAATTTTTTTTAGAGCGCAGCTCTTAGGCGCCCGCTTCCGGCTTGAGCGGCGTCGGCGTCGCCGTCGGCGTCGCCGTCGGCGTAACCGCCCGAGGTCACGTGACCCCCAGGTCACGTGACTCCCCAGGTCACGTGACCCCCAGGTCACGTGGTCCCCAGGTCACGTGGTCCCCCGAGGTCACGTGACCCCCAGGTCACGTGGTCCCCAGGTCACGTGACCCCCGAGGTCACGTGATGATGGCGATGACGATGCGGATGCCGATGACGTCATCAGTGACGTGACCCCCAGGTCACGTGACCCCTGGTCACGTGACCCCCGAGGTCACGTGATGACGATGACGATGCGGATGCCGATGATGTCATCAGTGACGTCACTGATGATGTCATCGGCATCCGCATCGTCATCGTCATCATCCCTGATGACGTCATCAGTGACGTCACTGATGACGTCATCGGCATCCGCATCGTCATCGTCATCATCATTGATGACGTCATCAGTGACGTCACGTTACCCCCCTCCCCCCCCCCCGAGGTCACTTGCCCCCCCTCCGTACCCTTCCCTCCTCCTCCTCAAGAGCTGCGCTCTAATTCGGCGTTACAGGGAGTTGTAAACGGCTTTCACTTTTTTAATAAACAAATTGTTTTAGCAATATTTACGCCATTAGACACCATTTAGATTTAGAATGTGGAGGTCGCTGCCCGCTAAGCCCCGCCCCATGCTTACAAGGTGCTCTCTCATTGGCTGGTGAGATGATTAACGTGCGAAGTGTTGGTTGTAAAATTGTCTCTCCGTGCAATAAAAGTATTTTAATCTACAACATATTTATATTTGAGAAACAAGTAACCTAGACAGAAACAATATTGGTTTCAAAAATATCCCGAGATTGCCTTGTAGTGACATTCACATTCTGCTCATGTCGCACACACGACGACGACGAGGTGAATGTGAATGTCACTACAGCCTTTCCGCTTCGGTTTCAAACGATAACAAACATGACAGCCGGCTTCTGCGGAGTAATCAATGGGAGCAGCTCGTCGAGCTCATTTATTTTAATGAGCGCGAGTCGTTCTGCATTCACCGAGGTGTTTAGACAACGGTCTTCTCAACCGATATAGTTCGCACCAAACAGCTGTTGCAAAGTACACTGCTTTGGAAGCGCTGCTGGCGTGGTGTGGGTGTTTGGGTTCGTAGATGGCAGCAGCGGGACTGGCCTAAACCTAGAGCGTTCCACTTTAACCATGCTGGTTTGATCTGGCTTGATTTGTTCGTTTGAGCGTGTTGATGCGGAATAATGATATTTGTTCGCGTAAAAATGGCCCCGCACGTCTGAGTATTGTGCGACCGTTGTGATTGCAACCATGGTTTCAATACCGAGATGATACTCATACTGGTAAGAAGTTTCGAGCGATTTGGCTGAAATAATACGGTCGTTCGGCTCGCATAAGTTTGTCCAGGTTCGCTCCGTCAATTTGCTTCTAAAGGAAAGTAGCTCCACGTTTTGCAGTGCACCTGCCCTGCTAATGCGAATATTTCCAGGTCGAGATTTAGTTGTGCGTCACGAAGCTCGCCATTGCCTTCTCTATACTCACAAAGCCTGGTAGTTTGACGACGGACGACGGACCCGGACGCAAATTTGGAGCATGAGAATCTGGTTTCCATCGCTCGGAAGAAGTGTGTTTCAACAACTCACCGCAGCGGGGCGCCCGTCACGTGACTCTCCTCTCATCCGTTGTCTGCCCCTCTACCTTTTCGATTTCGGCGGCCGGTTCTCGTGTTGATCAGCTAGTCTTTGTCAGTATTGGGAGGCGATGCGCTCACCCACCTTACTCGCAGATGCCATGCGAAAAAATAACAACATAAAAGCTGAAAGGACTGCATATTTATATTGTTGATTTTTGTTTTTAGCCTTCTCGGTAGCTTTTTACCACACATTAAAAGACGCTTGTATAAGACTGTGGCTTGTGAATGATGGAACGCTAGAACGCCGCTTTCATGGTCGCGTCTTGCAAGCGTTGCCGACGTTTTTAGATGGGGCGAAATAGCGGACGGCGGCGAAAACAAACGCCGACGCGCAGCTCTTGTGTCCGCGTCTCGCGGGCATAGCAGACGACGTTAGACGGTGGTGTAATAGCAGACGATGACAGTTGCTGCCGTGCCTCTGCTCGCACGATTAGCAATTGGTGCAGAGACTTGACGCACCGGATGTCGCGAAAGAGATGCACTAGACTTCGCAGCGTATTCAGCCAAGTAGCCAAGCCAATCCAGTAGTAATGGACCAAGCCACCGATCTGAGGGGGGGGGGGGGGTTAGAGCGTCCCGTGACCTGGAACGAAATTGCCTCTAACGGCATAGATATTGCTAAATAATAAATTTTTGTACAAAAAATACATTATAGCCCTTTAAGATAATTTCACTTCAGTGATCCTTTAATGCGGCTCCACGAAATCCGGAACAACTAGCAAAAAACGTTTCTCGTTGAAAAAAAAAATCGTATGACACAGATCTAGGAAATATTTAAAAGATCCACGCTAAAATCTTCCAAAACCTCCAGAAACGAGAAACTTTTACCTACAGCTGATACGCAGTCCTGATTGGCTCTGCACTTGAATATTATGGGTTCCCTAAGATCCATAAACCCTTATCGTAAACTTCACGACCTCGCCGCTTCGAGCGCTGTCAAAATACCTACACGACAATCTCTCTCCCCGAATCGGAAAAACGCCGACATATGTGCAAACCTCTAGCCATTTCGTCGAGCTCTTTTCGGAACCAAAGATCCCCGCCGAGGAGAGTCTGGTGTCCTTTGACTTGATTTCACTGTTCACAAGATTCCTGTTCCTCTGGAAATTGCCACGGCTAGAGACGCCCTCGAGAAAAAGAAAGAGCTGAATGAAAGCACCAGTCTCAGTGTCGATGAATTTTGCTTCCTCCTTGAAGTATGCCTTTGCAGCAATTACTTTATTTTTAAAAGCGAGTTTTCTGGCCAGACGAGCAACACCGCATTGGGTGCGTTGATCTCGGTTAGCATAACAAATCTCACGGCGCAAGCCATTGAACAAAGGGTGCTACAGTAATTCGCCACAAGCCTCAAAGTGCTCTTGCGCTAGGTCAACGATATATTCTCTATTATAAAAAATGTCAGAAGTAAACATTTTTCTAGCGCATCTAAACACCATCAAGCCAGCCATCCAATTCACAGTGCAACATGAGAAGGACAACACAATTCCATTTCTGGATGTGCTTATCAAGACACAAGGTAAAGATTTTGCCTCTTCATTGGTTGACTCACAAAAGGACGTCACCTCCGGTTTGGATAAAACCACCAAACTAGTCAGAAGGCTTTTGTGGTTACGACCATTATTTCCAATATGAGTAACAAATGCTCATCAAAGACTGGCACAAAAAAAAAAAACGAAGCCATTGAGTTAAAGAAAATCTGCTCAGCGCCAAGGTCGAAATCGTTGATTTCTTCAGCCACAAAACAGCACCCAGCTCTGCCTACGCGCCCGCATTTGCGTTTCCTACATAAAGGGGACTATAGCAAAACGCTAGCGCGAAAGCTGAAAAAAAAATTCAGTTACCTTACAAACTGGTGTAAACACTTCGACATATGATACCGCGACCGAAAGATAGTCCCTCTAAAGAAAGAACGCAGAGTGTTGTGTATTTCATGCCCAGAGTTACTTGGCCTCTACATCAGTGAAACGAAGAATCGCCTTGAAAAGAAATAGACCACACAAACACCATGTGCGCAAATTCGACCGCGAGCGCTACGCTGTTGCGAAGCACTGTTAGGGCAATGGCCATCGCACTTCAGCCAGGGGATTTTTATAATGATGGAATTTGCAAACAACCCCCGAAAATGCCAATAGGTACACCGGTACATTTGTATCTTCCTACGTGAAATTACTAAGTTAACTGACAGAGAAGTGAAAAAAAAAGACCATCGCCGTAGACGAAAACTAGGCTGATGTCCCCTATCTTTAAATAGGCGCCCCTGAAGAAACAAGCCGAGTCAGATTTCAAGCGTCGGTACCTCTTTATAGGATTTGGTTGGTGATTTAATTCAGTTTTCATATGCATATTACAGCGAGTGTTGGTGCCTGCTTCGAAAACTTTCTGTTCTATTGTGCTTCATTGGTTCGATTTGTGTTTTTATTAGTGACCTGAATAAAGAGTTGACACTGTATAAAAAAAATGTCTCCCTAACATTTTCTATTGGTGGTGAGGAGCAGGCAAACTGCTTTAGCTAGACAGACCAGTCGGACAGACGGCTCGGATACCTCAGATTTAAATACGCGAAAAGATTAGAGGGGTTCGCACAAACGTGATGACGCGCTATTGGTCCAAACGAATGTTGGGGCATAAAAGTACGGTAGCACACTGCACCCTTGAGCAGCTGGAGCTAAAACTCGAGGTGAAGAACCCAGCGATCCTGCGTTCACTCCTTACTCCTGCTCGTTTCGATCTGGATGAACATGGTGCTGGCGTGCTCTCGTCTAATCAGTACTGAGTGGAGCATTTTTGTTACCCCAGATTAGCAGTGGTACTGTACCGATTTAACTGCTCATCAGCCGAGGAGTCCTCAGACGGCACTGCAGGTAGACAAATACTTCCGCCTCACGGACATTTAAAAAGCTTCGAAACTGAGGGCCTTTGAGGTTTGTAAACGTTATTCACGTTTTCGTTGTTAAACATAATTTTAAAATAGCATTTGTCATACCAATTGCAACAGCTGTATAACGACAATACTTAACTTGGTGGATATCGAGACACAACAACATGTTTTAATTGTATTAGCACTTTAACCATTCGTGGGTTTATAGAAAATTTATTGTTACGACGAAAAGACGCGTAGTTCACGAGTCACAATTGCTAGTGACTGAAAAAGCGATGCAAGTGGGAGTGTTCGGTTATGGGCGTATTCAATCGTCTAATAAACCAGCGTGGATTCCCAGCCCTCTGGTTGATTCAGGTGCCCTACTTTTGTCGCCAGGTGTCCTACTTTTCTGCGAACGCACACAGTCAAATGTTCTGATCACACGCATTTCAGACTAGAACCGCGGAAAATGAAGTTGTGGCTCTAAAGTCAACACCACGGCTGCTGTAATCACGTCCTCGTTCCTGCTATTGACCGAACTCGCTTTTTCTATGTAACACTGTGAACGCCCCACGTGCAACACCGCGCGCCTTCTAACCCATCTCGCGCGGACCGTCCACCGTTTCTGGGTCCTGCTCTTCAGCCAGCCGCATCTCGGCCACCACGGAGTGAACCCTCAATTTTCCGGTTCACTCGCCACTCGGCTCTCCTCGCATTGGGCGGCTGACGGCGCGCTTCCCCGGGGCAGGGATTTCTCGAAGCGACACACTGATGCACCTGCAAACAGAAGGGCTGAGGCCACTCGAAGACGTTTGCTCGGTCAACATCAGCGCCAGAGTGGCAGTCGGCGCTGTGGCGGCGAGGAATGGACCTCGGAGGTGTCGTCGTCGAGGCTCCTGCTTCTGCGGTGCACAGTCGATCGGTATGCAGATCGCAGTAGCCGGAATTCGTCGACCATCGGAGACCGGGTGCTGCTAGAGCTTCCGTCTTTTAAAATGGGATAGCTGAATATTAATGGCTGATTTAATGATTTATGTTTAAGTGTGATGCACCACGTTCGATCGCATTGGCACCATGTGACTGCTTATGGTGAGAGAACGCAGTGGCGCCATCTAATTATGTAGCCCGGTAATATTTCCAATCTGCGTATAATTTGCATATTATTCTGGTTGCTTGAATGGTTCACCGTCATTGCGAATAATTTATTAAAAAAACCAGTGAAAGAGGTATTGGTTTGGGGTGGGTTGTGTTGGTTGAACCTTTCGTCTTAGACGATCGCAGTCTACAAAAACCGATGTAACAAAAAACAAAAAACAGGAACAAAGCAGGGATATTTTTGTTCTATAGTCGGTGACAGGTTAAAGGGCAACTCCGGCCAAAACTCAAAATGAAATAGATTACTGGTATCGCTGTGGTGACACAAAATATGACCCCAGCCAAAATATTACGTCCGTGGAACGCCGCATTCTCAACTAATGCCGATAATAAAAATGCGACCTGCCGCGAGCCGCTGCTTTATAGCGGGCGGCCAGCGGGTTGCCGATCGCTAAAGCAACATTGGGCCATGACGTCAGTATCGTTCTCTTTTTTCCTCCGGTCCGGCTGTTGCGCGGAGTGCGCTTCTTTGGGCCGCTACCACAGCTACTTCGGCTTGTGATTGGCGTGTTTAGCCGTTGCTTTTATCTGTAGCCCGTGTAGCTTCGGTATAGCCTTTTGCTTATTTGTTTGTGTGGACTCCAAGACTCGTTTTAGTGAGCAACTCGGTGCGCCCAAGACTGCCCAGCTGTTCCTTCGAAAGATGCCGAGTGCAACTTGTAGCGCTATGGGCTGCTCAAACAACCCGCTGCGCAACACGGAGGTGCTTTTTCAGATGTTTCCAACAGACCGGAAATTGGAGAAGGTGCAGGTGAACGCTGTTTGACGAGTGGATTTTGGACTTCGGCTTTTACGCGCCCGAGGAAAAAGAACGAAAAAACAGACGTGTGCAGCCCAGCACACGTGTGTTCGGGCGCCGCGGCCCACGCCGGAGAGCCTAAAGCTTCGTGTCTGTGGCTGACCCGCAGCGCGAAAGCGAGAGGGCCCCCAGTACTGTACGTCACTGGCAGCAGCGGCGTAGAGCAACGCCGCTCCATCCACGAAGCCCTGATGACAATTTAGGCCTAGCGACGAGTACGGAAGACCGCACACGCGGCGACAGCCGCCGAGTGCGGCACCGAACGAGTCCACTCGTTTTCCAGTCGCTAGCTTTTGGGTATAGAAGCGACGAGTACGGCATAGCGCACGCACGACGGCGGCCGCCGAGTACGGCACCGTACGAGTTCACGGGTTTTCCAGTCACTAGCTTTTGAGTATACGCACTAACTCTTGCTACATATGCGGGATAACGACCACGTATACAGAATTAAAACAAAATCAGCTCACCTCCTATCTTTAGACGGCTAGCGCAACAGAGGTAGGTGCCGCTCGGCCTGCATACTCGTTGAACAAGAACGATCCTGACGGCACGTTCACATAGCGGCTGATTTCCAGTGTTGCCGGGGCCTCGAGCGGCTAGTTTCGATTTTGTTGGCCGCGCCCCAAACAAAACATTGAGGCGTCGATATCTTTAATACTACGCACAGTAACGAGAAAAGAATTACACCTTGCAGTTCAGGGACGCTGATTGCACTAAAAACAGTCATAATCCCAAAATCGAAAGTATGGACCGGAGTTGCCCTTTAAGAAAATGGGGAAGCTCCTCTAACGTCTTTTCATAAAAGTGGGAGGAGCCTCCACTTCACTCATAACCTGTTCCCCGTTATAATGTCTAACTTCTTTCGGACGGGCCTTCTGCAACCAGCCAACTAATTGTGCTGTAGCGTTACTGCATTTTTTATGTTGTCTTCTCACAATCAAGATACCTGCATATAAACAAGAAAATCTTTGACAACTGTATTTGCCGTTCAGAAACTGATATGTGGTATCACATTTGTTAGGCGCGTTGCCTTTTGTATGTATAACTGAAGCAGGTACATACCGGATGCGTGGCGCCTGGTCCTTTAGTTACATAGCGATCGACGGACGCCAAGGTGACGTCCGGTTGACTCAAAACGCTGTTAAGTTTAAAAGCAAACCCCACCCCTCCCCTCTCCTCCTGTCCTCGGAATTCTCAGGGCGTACACCAATGTTTCGCCAAGAGCATTGGCTTCATCGCTGCAACATATCAGGGCGTTCACGACTTTCGGAAAGGGACTCCTTTCTGGGAGCGCTATATCATTTTCCAAAGCTGCTCCACCTCTCTGCTTCCTTTAATGACGCCCTTAAAAATGAGAAAGAGTAGATGTTTCAATTACAAAAAAATAAAGATTCGAGCGTTTTTTTTCGCGTAATTTGTGCTCCGATCTTTGTGGGGTGGGAACTTCCAAGGGGAGTTGCGCTTGCAATTCTTCTTTCTGCAAGCGTTCCTCTAAGCAGAGCGAAAGGCATTTGCCCGTAGCCCCAGGGCGAAAGGGACATGTATTCCCCCTCTTTACAGCACACAAAAACAAAAACGGGAAAGTAAACATTTACCACAACAACCGAGAGCTACGAACACAAACACAAAAGGCGGCGAGATGACTCTCGTCTCAGTAAGCCGAACACATCTAAATGTACAAAAGACTATATTCAGACAACTAATAAGGACGGGAAAAGGTGGGAAACCAAAGACGCCTTTTTTAGAAGAAAATAAAAACAAAATCCTTCAGTCAAAACTTAAAAGGGACGCGGAACTCTGGTTGAAACCATCTACATTTGCGTTTTTTAAGAAAACGAATAAAAAACAACATTATAGATAAAATGTAACGACACAACAGGCGAGGAAATAGACGTCTCTGGGGCCTTTCCATCGGCAAACGGCCGGGATGTCTCCCACCTTTGAAATGGACCCTAAATAGAAATCAATGGCTATGCCTCGAGACGGATCACTCCCGTCCTCTTTGTAAGGAAAAGCTACTGGCTACAGCCGAGTAAAAAATGACATAAAAAACTAAAGGGGGACCACATTAAGGTGTGAATGAAAACAAAATAGGGACGGTGTATTGAAAGCACATAGGGAGGAATAGAACGACAACTGCTATGTTCGCGCAGAAAAGTTCCAAGGGGAGTGAAACCAACCAGAGACGTACCGTGCAATCGAATAAAAAAAGGAATATCTAAAGGAAAAATATGGTGAAGTTAGTTAAGACTCTCTAAAGTTCAATGCAAATAAATAATAAAACATGTTCACTAATAAGGCTGAATTTAAATTAGGCATGAATACGTCGGATGTCTATTAGGGAATACATATTAATGGCAACAACGATTTAAATAACAAGCGATGAAGATCAGTCTAGGCTAATGTAGTCAGAGTTGCAGATAATTATAGATGTGCGTAAATATTGTTCTAAATGAAAGTACACCAAGACCTTTATGTGTCCTGCCGCACAAAGAAATCAGACCAACATTAAGTTTATTCTAAGCTCTATCATCAGGACACGTATTTTGTTATACTCCGAAATAGCCAGGCTAAAAATAAACAACTATGAGGGGCAAGATAGAGCGGTATAGGCAGGATCAAACAACCGAAGATGCCATGTGCCTCAGTGAAACGTCAGCTGTTACACTGAGCCTTCCAAGAAGTTCGATTTCAAGTTCTTCCCACCAATTTCGACTGCCTTCGCGATTTTCCCGGTCTCTGTACAAACCGATCGGTATCTATTTACGACAAGAACTGTCAGATAGGGATGCTATTCTGATAGATATCAGACTTCACAGTAACAAAGTGTCGCTCGCAAATATAGGCGTAAACGAAAAGTAGATATATAGGGACTTATATACAAGAGACAAATTCCAACGTGAATAAGTATAAAGCAAGATATATAGCATCCATTTCGGACGCGGGTGAAAATGAATCCCTCCCGACGCCCCTTTCGTCGTCTCAGTCAGGCACTTGAGGTGTCAAAGTCCTCTCTATCCATTTGTTTGACGCATGCGCAGCACTGCACTCATGACGGTCGTCCGTCTTCGTTGACACCGGCCCCTCCAAAAGCATTTCGGCGGATGATTGTGTTTTAGTACAGGCAGGCTTGAGTGGCGCTCAAAAGCGAAAAACCTGAATCGAAGGAACGCCTCGCTCGAGTACCATCATTTCGGTCTATATGTCGCACCGTTGTGTACGTCGCACTCCCTCCGCCTTACAATACATATGGACGTTTTAACAAAATAAAGTTTATAGATATGACGCGCCTTTGTGTATGTCGCACTTACACAGCACCGAAATAAGCAGCCAAACATAAGGTATTCAGCACATCGGTAAAATCTAAGGATTTCTTATATATACGCCTATGGACTAGTGTGTCTACCAGATTCCATCAGTTCCCGCTCTAGGCCGGCACCGGTATGGAGCGGAAAAATACCCGACTGCTCTGATGGGATCTCTACAATCTGAAGACCGTACCAGTTCTTCCAGGGGATAATGGTTCCTCGGTGGCGCTAAAACAGTATTGACAAACCTCGAATGCAGATTGACCTCTCGTTGTATATCTATTCACTACACTGAATTCGCTTGAATTTTTCGTTCAAGTGTCCGCGTGACATGGCAAGAAGTTCGTGTAGAAATTGTACATCAAAACTGAATTGCATTATGTATACGAAAACGCACCGTGACTTACCGGCAAACGCTTTAATGTATGGAATTGCAAGAAATTATTAGACATGTAAAAACACAAAAAAGGCCATTTTCAAAATAATTGTCAAACGTAACTGACTTGCATTCAAAATGTTACTGCCCACGGATGTGATGCAAATACTACATGGCCGTGCCGATATTCATGGTATTTATTTAGCCCTGGCCAATCCTGTTTTATATCATTATTTCCCACTTCCACGTGTGTGACGTTGAGAGAGCGTCAAGGTTCCTTAACGTTGAATACCCATTGACCTGCTTGATTTCGCTGTTCACGTGGCAGCGCAAGACTTCCAGATCTAAATTCGTGTGGCCATTATTTGACTGCGGATAACCCTCAAATAAGTGGAACTACCAAGAGTCAGCATCATCTTGCATGAACGGTAACTAAACGCTTGCTTGATTTTTATTTGTACTCCGAATACACGTAGTCAGGGTTTGTTTACATTGTAAACCGGGTTCCCATTACCCTATCGCTTTGAATCAGAATTAAACAACATAACACAAGCTATTTTTTTTTTGGCCTTTCCTTCTCGTCCATTCTTAATCTCCGCGCCAAATTCATCTCGTGTAATCTCGGCGCGCCACGGAGTCTCGCGTTAAGGGAGGGTCGATGATAGCGCCCTAATTATATATTATAAGCCGATTGAACGAGCCTCGTGTTTTTGTCACAACGCCTGCATGCAAAAATAATTAAAAAGTATATAAAATAAAAAAAATAAAAAACGGAAAGATGCACATTGGCCACGCGATCGAGATTCAGCAGCATCAAGGCTGTCCGCTCCAACACAGTAACGACAAAAAACAAACAAAAAAGAAGAAAAGGTAAAAGGGTGCAAAAAAAGCAAGGAAGAAAACAAAGGAAAATCCCGTGACACTTTATCGGGATAATAGTGATGAAAAGGAGGGCAGGAATACATTATAGCCTCCCTTATTTCTGCTTCCCAGGATAAAAAGAACAAAATAATTAAACAACGTGTTTGTGAACACGCCGATAGCGCTTCTTTCGTTAGCGCGCGTGAGCGCGTTTTATATTTTAACGCGACTACTTTATCGTTTCACTGCATTTAGTGCAGCGGCCTAGCGCTCGCGCGGTGCTTTTCTGAGCTTCCCACTTTATATTGTTCCCACTAATACCCGGCTTTAATAACGAGCCCACCACCCCAGAACCACACAGAAATAAGTAGCAAAAAAAGAGAGAAAACGGCTAAGAATAAAAAATAAACCCGACGAACGCTGCACGAACTCTTAGCCCTGGTTTGAAATATCTATCTTTAGATTGGTTTGTTAGCTTTTGCCGGGCTATTATTTTTCGGCTGTCAAGGGGCGCTTCATTGCACAGCGCTTAACCCCCATCCTTCCTCGCGTTGCTCCCCGCAGCGTCCTTATTACAAATCCTCTTAATTATAATTTATTGAACGGCCTGAGACGATCCTCGCTTCGCTTTCTCTGGCGCTCCCTCCGATGCCCTTGATCCTTTTTAGTGTGTGTGTTTTCTGGTACACCTCTTCTTCCCTTTTCATTTATTATTCTGCTCTGCAGAGCGCTATAATGCGGAAGGCAGAACGATTCCGCTCGAATTCCAAATTTCGAATAATGGCAGATTCTAGACTTTTTATCGATCCCTGCGGAACGTGCCGTTTATTTTATTGTGAAAATTTTTTACCTCATTTGTTATTTAAAAAACAAAACTTTTCGTCCGTCTCTTCGTCTGTCCATTCGTCTTCCCGATAAATCTGGAGGGAAATTTCGTCATGCGACGTCATTATATGACGTGACGTCATGACGACACCGCGGTGTCACGTTACGTGAAAGCGTCGCGTGAAGTGAGGTCACGTGCAACGTCACCAGATTAGAACACTTACACAACTGCCCATAGACGCGCTTTCCACAAGCAATAACCACCTCCCCCATATCCTCGTTCGACGCGCCACCGTTTGGGGGACGGCCGCTAGGGTAACTGCAGTGCATTCCATGTAATACACACGTTTTGAAGCGCAAGGTATATATGGCGTTTCGCCGTACTGTCTAAAACACTCAGTTTTGAAACGGAAATCTTGATGGCGCTTCAAACGACGAATGTCGCAAGAGAGGGGTCGCTTCTGGTCAAGAAGTTCAAGGAGTCGAAAGGTACTATCGCGGACAATATGAGCTGAAACAGCGCTCCGGCCCGCGGAGGGTACTACCTGCGCCGCCTGTCGCCTTGCTCCGCACACACGGCGCACCCTGAGGCCGAGATAAATTATCACTTGCGCTCGCTGCGCCACTGCGCTCTTCCGGCCGTCTGCAAGCGAAACGGCGGGTGCGACAGCGGGCGGGTGTGGTAGGGCGGCAAGGGGGAGAGGGGGGGGGGGGGCAACAAAAGATTACACTTGTCATTCCTCTTCTGGAATTGATTTACTTTACTCTATCGCGTAGAATCACGTAGACAAAACGCTGACTGGTGAAGAAAACATATTTCAGTATCTTAAATTGCAGCTGTATAATCGTTCTTGAAAATCACATCAAAATACGTTGCAGGTTGTTTTCGTTTGATTAAGTGCATGCACAAAGTAGGACATCGTAAAATATAGGCCTAAATCTGTATTCCGGATTTAGTCCAGCTCCAAGGTATTTACTTTTTTCTTTTCCTTGATCACAGCTGTTTAAAAAAAACGGCAACCATACATGTTACTGAGAAGGTTTTGTAACCTTGATTGGTACGAAAAGGTTCAAAAATATCACTTCTTTATTACTGGGTTTTTACTGCGTGTTTGTTTGAAACAAAACAAGTTGCTAACAAGACACCAGTGTTTTATTTAGAAATTTATAGTCGTAATAAAATGGGACAAACAGTCATATATTTGCCAGAAGAAGGAGTTTGAAACTTCATCGAAACAATATTCGCAGAGGACAATGTCAGACACAAAAGGTTAATAGTCGGCGAGGAAGTGCAACTCCACTATACAAGAAGATCGGGATCAAGGAGGCACCACGCAAAACTATGCGCTGGTTAACGGCGTCAACAGTGAGTCGCAACCGTAGCATGAAGCTTTGTTCCAATCGGCAGAAGTCCGGTTCAGAGAATCCTGAGGCGCAGTAAAACTTACAAAAGAATACCACTTCATTCTCCCTGACCCGCGACCACGGCTCTCATCCTGTCTGGTAAGAAACCATAGAGCGCGGCCACGAAGGCTGGCTCGGCCCGAAGCCACTCCCATTCACCTCTCATTGCTTTCCACAATTTGTGTGCATTGGCGCGGTGAAGGGGACGCCGTGACATGGCTACTTTTATGCGCCTCCAAACGTGTTCAATGATATTCAGATCGGCTCCTTTTGGGGGCCAAGGCAGCTTCGTCAGGCAGCGCTCCTCGAAGAGATACGAGCGTGACAGCGCATTTTCACCTTCTGCGCTTCCTTCAGATGCACTGAAATGCATGATAGCTGAAAACGTGAACATTGGGCTACACGGCACACGCACCATGATGGTGGTTCCGTCGGCCAATATTTTCGCTAGCAGACGGCCGGAAGAGCGCAGCGGCGCAGTGAGCGCAAATGAGAATTTATCTCGGCCTCAGGGTGCACCGTGTTTACGGAGCGATGCGACAGGCGGCGCAGGTAGTACCGTGAAACGGCCGGAGCGCTGTTTCAGCTCATATTGTCCGCGATAGTACATCGAGTCAAAAGGTCCAAAAATGGATCTTTTCACGGGTTGGACCTTCTGACTCGCCAGACACGAGTCAAGAGATCCAATGTGGGTCAAGGAGGTCCAACACGCCAAGATATCCAACGAGTGAGAAGATCCATGGAAAGTCAAATGTTTCAACGACTCAAAAGGTCCAATGAGTGAGGAGGTCCAATGATAGATTTCTTGACGCGTTATATCTCTTGACTTCGGCAGACGCGTGTCAAGAAATCCAATTTTGTTTCTTCAAAGAATTTTTTTTTACCATCGGGATGCATATTTTACAATATGATAGGACAAACACCCATAGGGAGCTCATGGGGATATCCGTAGGATTTCATGTTAGTTGACGCAAGTAAACCTTGTCAAGAAATATAGGGGGTGAAAAGTGCGTGTTATTGCATTTCAAAAAACATGGCGCCTCATTCTTAAATTAAAAAAAAATTAAAAAAAAACTTGCCGTACAACGAAACATTATGCGTTTCTGCGTAGATGTCATTTATCCTAAGAAACTCAACCACGTTGCACACAACAGCACTACACTAAATTTGTAGAACAGCTGCAAGTCAAACATAATCATAGTTTAGTTCCCTGGACATAAGTTCACCGGACGAATGCTGTTGCAGATCGGGAAAATTGCTGTTGTTGCTCGATCATTATAATTATTGTTGCACTTGCCTTTCGTCGGCGCATTCCTTGGTACTTTTATGCTTATTCTTAGGTTCTAATGCAGCAGCAAATATTAACGAAGACTCACAGGTGGAAATTTCACCGGCCTCGTTGCACTGGTCAAAATCAAATCTGAATCGAACATGTAAATTGTTACTTCGTTTCTTAAATTTTTTGGTAATTGAAAAATACGATGAAACAGAATTTTAATACCAGCAGAGGGTTGTTGCTCGCCTCAAAATAACATGTATGTAATGATGGAAAATTTAACATTTTAATGTTAAATTGCACTGTACCTTGATATCTTAAAAAAAATGAAAAGTGCCCCCCCCCTTTTCTTTCTTTAGTCTACGTCAGAAAGACATTATTATTTTATTTCCCGCTTAAAAAATATTTAATCAAGGCATTCAAACTTCGCACGGAGGCAGTATTCAACCGCTTCTTCCATGCTGTTAAAGATTTTTTTTTCCGGCGAAGAGTACACATTGCTGAAGATGTGTTATTTTGTACTACGGCTATAACGTAGCTATTTCTCTCACAGTTTATTTTATTTATTTGTCGTTGCTTCTTGGTTAGGCTCATGTTTGTAAGTGCTATAATAAGGTGGTGGGGTTTTCTTTCGGTCAAATTTATGGGCCCTGACAAATTCAAACTCGAAGTTGTCTTCTGCGGGAAGAAACAACTTAGCGCTTGGTGAACTTTGTCCGATTGGTTGGCTTATGTCCGGAGAGATTGTATTCGGCGGACTTTTGTCCGATGAGCTTTTGTCTGATGAGTATTTTGTCGGGAATAAAATGTACGTATTCAACAAGGCAATCAATATGCGGAAATTTAAAAAGCACGCTTTATAAAAGCGTTATACGAAGTATAAAACTACTAATGTGTACCCACAGGAATAAAACAAAGGCAAAAACACCACACAGCCGCAACCGACCAAGGAGGGGTTTAATTGTCTGTTTATTCACTTCCAAAGTCAGCAGCGCTAAGCGCGTGAAACCCATTTCAGTTATGACGGAAAATTGAGTGAGAAGCGTAATTTACCAGGCACGAGTGAGAGTGTGAATCAAACTCCATTGTCTCAAGTTTACGGTGAAGCAGGATAATGTTATCAATGTGCGTAATAACACCAATACGTTAAGTTGACATTCTTTTAATTCGTGTCTTCAGAAGCACCGCAGAGAAGCTGAAAACTTGCAAAAGGTGTCGTGCGAGATCCAGGGTAAACTGAATTTGGGGAGTGGTCGCGTAGTCTGAGTTGGAGAAACCACCCATGAAATGCCAAATATAAGCTTATAAAACTAACTTTCTAAAACTCGACGTAAGAGGACTGTTTGTTTTTTCACGATAATATCAATGAAAGCGTTTTGATAGGTAGGTTAAACAAGCAGGCTTCAGGAACTTGCTAATTAGCTTAGTACTTACCGTGTATATCAGTGTAAGCTTATGATAGGGCAGAGTTTTGTTTTAAAACTAGTTCGTAAGGGAAAATCAACTAAGGGTGCATGTATAGTTTCCCATGAAAAATATTTTGATTGATTTGTATATTCGTTAAAGAGAAAGGCGTAAGACGGCCATAGAAAAGGAAGCCCTTCGCCCGTTTTTGAAAAGCGATTGTGATCGCGTTCACGCTCACTAAATATATGTGCTATAGATCACCTTGTAGGTGATGTATAACGTATGCGAAAAAACGTTTCTATCGTGTGCTAACTCAGTGAGCGCCGCAAAACAATAACGGTCCTGTGTGTTTGGGGTTCCAATCTATTCCACGGGCACTTCATTAGACGTTTGTCGCCGTTGGGGTGTCGTTGTTCTCACCAATTAGGAGACCTTTTAGTGTTTGAGTCGTTTTTACCCGCAATCTCGAGGTTTATGCCATGGTTAGATCCCCTGCATGAAATTTTCCCATTATCCAAAAATGAACAGACAAAGAAAAGTAATGAGATGAACCGTACGCTATCAACAAAAATCTAACTGGTGTTTGTGGTAGACAGTGCGATACATGCCAGCCATCCAAGGGGCAACAGATTGTCACGAATGAGAAATGATGAGGCGTTGAACAAGAAACCACCTGGGCGTCGTTATTCTCATCGTCCGCAGGCTCATGACGCAGCATTCCGTCGAACATGTTCATTACCTTCCGATCATATACCAGCTGGAAAGGTAGAAATCCAAAGGTCTCTTAAGCCGCCATGTTGTAGGTGAACGTGACGCAAGGCGGCACCTCGTTTCACCTCTTGTGCTCTACGTCGACGTACATTGAGACCATGTCGCCTATTGTCTTGCTGAGACAGGTCATGCTGCGGATACGCGCCTCGTAAACAAGTCACCGACTAACTGTTCGTTGGTTTCTAAATTCCTGAAATCACCTGCGTCCCCGCGACCGTACAACGCGCACAACTCTCGGGAAATTCCTCCAGTAGTCACAAAGAAATGGCGTTGGTCACACGCCGATTGAAATGGAAAAGGCACAACGCCGTGACGCAGCCAGCCATTCAGGATCTCAAAACCTGTTACCCGTGAGGTCAGCGTATCCTCTTCTCCCATCTCCTCCTTTTTCAGCTTTGATTTCATTTGTGGAATCCCACCCCCTTGCACTGCCGTAACCGTCACGCTCCTTCTTCCCAACTGAAAGTCGTAATTCATCGGTTTTTTACTTTTATTTGTTCCTTTTCCTCCTTTTGGTTTCCGGCTTTCTTCGAAGCCATTTCCCCTTTTCCTGGTGATCGGACAGAGAGTCAAGAGCTCCATCGAGTCACAAGGCCCAGTCATTGATCTCTTGACGCGTTGGGGCTCCTGACTCGTCAAACACGAGTGAAGAGGTCCAATGCGGGTTAAGAATTTCAACGCGTCATAGAGACCCAACTGTGTCAAAAGTTCCATGGCGAGTCAAGAGGTCCAACAGGTCAAGGGGTCCAACGAGTCAGAAGATCCAATAATGTATCTTTTGGCTCGTTGGACCTTTTGCCTCGGAATGGTGAGAGTGGTACCAACTCCGCGGGAGTTGAACAGCTGAGCTAATCTAGTAACCTTGGTCACTTCACACAGGGACATCAGGCTGTCAAGTCTGGGTGTGACGCGATACGATGACGTCACGTGACCTGCCGTTACGTGTTGTCAGTGCACCCGGCATGAATAAAATAGCAGTATGTTTTTCGCACTATGACACAACTCTTCAATATCTTTTAAAGACATTTAGAAAATCATACCTTAAATACCGCTTTTTATGCGTTGTAGGTATTTGGAAGTAAAGGTCGCCGGTAACTCCTTTTGCGTATTTATATTCGTTTTTTTTATAAGTTAATTTGGGGCCTGCATCGCGACTGCTGGTTTAGGCGGCTCGTCAAGCTGTTTTTCGTTTTTTTCTGTTGTCACCTTTTCATTACCTTTTTTTTAAAGATAAAGGTACTGTTATTATTATTATTATTATTATATTATTATTATTATTATTATTATTATTATTATTATTATTATATCATAACGTTGAAAAAATGCTCGTGTGTTACGCAAGTGTCTGACTGGATGTATTTGCCTTGGGTCCCTATCAGTAGTTGTCGCTCGCACCTTCAGTGGGACGAAATCGTACAGTGAGCGCGACCGAACGAACTTCTAAGACAACATGCAAATATGAACCCTTTGGGAATACTTGTATCTCGAAAAAAAAAGATGCGTCTTGTGTGCGCAGTGTGCGGCACTGCCAGCAGGAACAAGGTATCAGCGGGTTTTCTTTGTTGTATTTAATAGCTGGATTACTCTGTTAAAAACTGACAGTGTTGTAAGGTGCTCTTTGCCTGCAAGCAGTGTAGGATATTAAATTTATCTTCCGACACTGACAGGCATTTCGAATTTTATGGGTTGTTCTTGTGAGACGTGCAGTACAATATTTTTCTAAAAAAACAGAATTCTAAGTAAAAAAAGTTCTGACATTAAAAAAAATCTATTTCGAAAGCTCGATATACATTTGCTGTAACCGCATCTGACTCCGACTGAAGTAACATTGAATAGAAACAATGGTTGGGAAACAATGGTTTCAGGCCAAGTGTTAGAGGAGCTTTGAGATCCTCAATAAAATTTTCATGAATTAATGATTAAATTAAATCAAAACCGCCACATGTGACATTCGGTGCTTAAAGAACTTTGCGAATATTTTGCTGCCTTTCCCTGTACTTATGTTTACAAATCTATTTGCTTGGTGGGTGATGCATTAAAAATTTTGTTTTTCTTTTCTGACGGGGCTGAACCTAAATGCCGTCTTTTGTGAATGGCTCTGCGGGAGCCGCTCACTGAAAAATGATAATGTGTTTACTATTTTTGACGTTATATACTGTTAGAGCGAAGCTCTGAGGCGCCCGTTTCCGGCTTGAGCGGCGTCGCCGTCGCCGTCGGCGTAACCGCGCAGTGCATGACGGGTAAATTTCCCCGCTAAATTTAGCGGAAAATTTTCCCCGCTAAATCTAGCGAAAAATTTTCCCCGCTAAATCTAGCGGAAAATTTTCCCCGCCAAATTTAGCGGAAAATTTTCCCCGCTAAATTTAGCGGAGAAATCCCCCCCGCCTTCTTCGAGGTCATGTGACCCCCAGGCCACGTGACCCCCCTCCCCGAGGTCATGTGACCCCCCCCCGTGCCTTCCCCTCTTCCTCAAGAGCTGCGCTCTAATTCGGCGTTACAGGGAGTTGTAAACGGCTTTCATTTTAAGTTTAGCGGTTAAAATTTTGCGCTAAATTTAGCGGGGAAAATTTTCCGCTAGATTTAGCGGGGAAAATTTTCCGCTAGATTTAGCGGGGAAAATTTCCCGCTAAATATAGCGGGGAAAATTTCCCGCTAGATGTAGCGGGGAAAATGTTCCGCTAGATTTAGCGGGGAAAATTTCGGCTAGATTTAGTGGGGAAAATTTTCCGGTAGATTTAGCGGGGAAAATTTTCCGCTATATTTAGCGGGGAAATTTACCCATCATCCACCGCGCGGTTACGCCGACGGCGAGGCGACGCCGACGCCGACGCCGACGCCGACTGCGACGGCGACGGCGACGCCGTTCAAGCCGGAAACGGGCGCCTAAGAGCTTCGCTCTAAAAGTATATAACGTCAAAAATAGTAAACACATTATCATTTTTCAGTGAGCGGCTCCAGCAGAGCCATTTACAAAAGACGGCATTTAGGTTCAGCCCCTTCAGAAAAGAGAAACAAAATTTTTAATGCATCACCCAGCAAGCAAATAGATTTGGAAACATAAGTACAGGGAAAGGCAGCAAAATATTCGTAAAGTTCTGAAGTAAAATATTCGTAAAATTCTGAAGCACCGAATGTCACATGGGGCGGTTTTGATTTAATTTAATCACTAATTCATGATAATTTTACTGAGATCTGCAAGGTCCTCTAACGTTTCGCCTGAAAAAATACCATTGTTCCTATGCAATGTCACTTAATTTTTCTGTCGAAGTCGGAAGCGGTTACAGCAAATGTATATCTAGCTTTCGAAATATAATTTTTTTTAAATGTCTGGACCCCTTTTAATTAGAATTGTGTTTTTTCAGAAAAATATTGTACTGCACGTCTCACAAGAACAACCCATAAAATGCGAAATGCCTGTCAGTGTCGGAAGACAAATTTAATATCCTACACTGCTTGCAGGCAAAGAACACTTACAACACTGTCATTATGTCACTTTTCGTTATTATTTTGTAAGTTTCAATATTAGTTTTTAGCAGCCAAGAAACTAGCACAAAATGATCGATTAAAAAATGAAAGCCGTTTACAACTCCTGTAACGCCGAATTAGAGCGCAGCTCTTGAGGAAGAGGAAGGCACGGGGGGGGGGCCACGTGACCTCGAGGAAGGGGGGATTTTCCCCGCTAAATTTAGCGGAGAAAATCCCCCCTTCCTCGAGGTCACGTGACCCGCAGACCACGTGACTCCCCCTCCCCGAGGTCACGTGACCCCCCCCCTTCGTCCCTTCTCCTCCTCCCTCAAGAGCTGCGCTCTAATTCGGCGTTACAGGGAGTTGTAAACGGCTTTCATTTTTTAATCGATTATTTTGTGCTGGTTTCTTGGCTGCTAAAAACTGATATTGAAACTTACAAAATAATAACGAAAAAAACGACGATAACGGCTTATGAGCTCAGAATGAAAAAAATATCCGGTGAGTTATTTGAGTTCAGACTGTTCACTTCCACATTTTTCTCTCGTTAATATGAACCCAGCTACTATAAAAACCCATGCATTATGCACGTATTTTTCGGCGACGTATCTTTCGCCACGCGATTTTGCCTCATTAATATGGAAACCCGCAATCCGGCCTACCGAGAGCTATTTTAGTGACGAACTAGGTAAAAACACACATTTTTTATCTCCCTATTATGGACGCCAGTACCCCTGCTCCTAAAAAGAAAAAAGTTCCCAAAACGTTCCCGAGATATCAGTGAACCCAAAAGGCCACAGTGTGCACCCGGATGTTTGTTGCGGGCCTTGCGATAAGAGCAGCACACCAAATGATGTTTTTGTTTTGTCTTTTACGTAAAATGGGTCATTACCTCTTGCGGTCTATTGTTGCTAGAGATCGTGCATGAGCTCCAACCGGGAACAAGGAAGAATGAACTCTAAAGCAGCTAGGTCACCTCCCATTAGACCTTGCCATTGTTTGGGGAAGGGGAGATAATGTCAGGAGTTATAAAGCTACCGTGACTTGGCAAACGGCGAAAGCTATTGTCTAAGACAGTCAATCGGCACGTCGGTGAAATACGCGTGATTCATTAAGAGAGCGAATGGGCCGTGGAAGAGACGGGCGGGAGAGAGAAGAATTCCGCTTTTGTAAAAATTTTGATTGACATGCCAAGCTTCTGGGATGACAAAGTGACGGCTGGGACGCACAATAGAAGGTCCTGATACGAGTTCCTTCTTCTCTTCCCTAACTGCTGTTGCTACGCTCATTGATATGTGTTTTGACCTTGATTCGTTACTACGGATGACTCACACAATGGACGACTTTTTCTGGGAATCGGTGACGATCATATTAATGAGACATGACTATTTCTGCCAGACTTGTGCTTAGCTCAAATACTTCACTGAAGATACTGCATTTCAAATACTTCTTGAAGTATCTTGGTATCTTGCAAATACTTATGATTGAGAGTATTTGACACTGTATTTTAATTACGTTTCTTAGGATCTTGTACCCATTATCTCAAATACATATTTGACAGTCCGCCATTTTCCGAATATTTTCGGTATGAAGTGGCGCGGGCGTGGCCCGAGCAAACGTAAATATTCTTTCGAGCAGTCAAATCTTGTTGCTAGCTCCGATGAGCTACATTGACTTAGATTGAGCTCGCGAAAACATCGCTTTTGAGCCGATTGTGACTCATATTTCACCTCAAAGTTCGTACAATGAAGGTTTTCCCTCGCCTCTCCAAAGGCGACTTTTCTTTTCAAGGGTTTCCCCCAAGAAATTCTCAAGCAAATGGGGTGGTTTTACGGAAGTAAAGATCGCCACCCTGAGGTGCAACCCAGAACGGGAAACGACTCATGACATTATGCAGACTTCAGTGTCGAAAGATAACAAACTTTTGGCTTGTATATTTGACCCCGCTACAACAAAAGGTCCCGTTTTTTTTTCGTTGTCAGTTTGACATTTATTGCTCTCGCGAGCACTGTCCGTAAGCGAGCTTTGATAAGCGGAGAACAGGACAGGAAACTGACTACGAGCAGGATGACCTCTCAAAATGCCAACAAAGCGTGTGCTCGCGCAACCTACTGCGACTAGTGCCGTGGTCATTATGTGGGCCCTCTTTGTTATCCATTCACTCATATCCCAATCCAAGGTTCGTTTACAGTGAACTCCCCATATAGGAAATATGAATTGTAGTTAAACGAGGCGTCTAACGTGCGCCGCAGGACGTGATATTCAGCAATCTCAAAATAGCTAAAGGCGACTTTTTTTGTCCCAGAAATGTTTTGTAACATGTATTAGTGATATCCGGCTCCTTATAGTTGGACTGCATAAAATAGCCTTACGATGTGTTTTTTTTTTTGCTGTTTTGTGTTGTAGCGTGCTAATAAACCATGGTGGTAATCCAGATTTATTCAACTGTATAATTATGTTTGTCACTGATGTCGATACAAATTACGCAATGCGGAAGAATCTTCGAAAATAATTAAATTAAATTTCTAAGTATTTGTACGCTTCTCAAGATACTTTACATTGAAAGTAACTTGAGTAGTATTTTAACTACTTTATGAAGCAGGTATTTAGTAACTTAACTCAAATACTTTTATTGAGTATTTTGTCCAATGCTGATTTCTGCTCCCATTTATGGCAATTTTTAGTCTGAATTTGCACTTTATGATATTAGTAATTTAACGTTCTGTCTTTTTCTTTTTCAGCCGCTCATGAGCTAAGCTAGGAAATACAGTTTTGAAAACTGCCGGTGAGATGATATGTCTAATCAAATTGGCTAAGATTTGTATTAAAAAAAGAAGAAAAAGATAGAATGTTGTAGCAGTAATAGTGAACATTCACGGGAGAATTCAGCACCGCTGGCAATATCCAAGTTGCATTAAAATACGTTTCAACGCTGCCAATTATGACCAGTTAAAAAAAAAAACTCCCGAGCAAACGTAGAGTAGTGTTTTAACGTGCTAATGTTACCAGTTTTATTAGGGACCTATGGGCAGGGCTTTGCATGTAAAGGATAATTCAACTTGACCATTGTGTTGTTTTGAGCCACTTATTTAAATAACATACTATGAATGAGATATTAGGAAGTCATTATCGAACTACAATTTAAAGTGATCAGCATCCAACGACCTGTTTCGCCTAAGACGCGCCAGAAAATTCTGCAGGAGTTTCGTAGATTTTGCGGCACTTTCAGGCAACGGTCGCGTTGCTGTGAACTCGTACAGTCTTTTATCTAGCGTCTGTTTCGTCGTCCTCAGTGCAGCCAAGTGTTGACAGTGGAGCGAGCAGACGGCACGGCACGCCTTATGGAGCTTACTGAGACGCAAACTCGTTTGGAAAGGGCTCTTCTCCCGTTCCTCCTGTATCGGAAGATGAAGCGGTAGTTTCCACGGTTTCCTAGAGCAGTCCGGAAGTAAACGAGCCGGAAGTGAGACTCCGGAACCCTATCCGGGGAGTCACGTCGCGGCTAATCACAGCTAATGAATGGGTGGCCAGGCGGCGATAATTGTTCGACGTGGCGAAGAATAAAAAAAAAAACAATAATGCACGAAAAAAAAACACGAAAAAACAGATGGCTCCACTATAGAGCCCTCTTAGCTTGAGGCCTTATGGACTTCCCTAATTTGTCGCTGAGGACTCTGCGAATAGAAACAAAGCGAATGGAGAATTATCGGTGTGTGCTCGGTAATCGGTTGCCCCCGGGTTGAATGCTTGTGACACTAAACTAAGATATAATAGCACGGAGGTAGATTAGTATCAAGATAAACAAAAAAGATATTTTAACGCATGAAAGAAAAAAAAAAGTTGCCAAATTTGTAACAAACGATGAGGTCCAAAATCTAGAACTAAAAGTATGAGTCGACTTTTTTGAATTCCTGCTGTTAAGTTATTTTGACAAACGCGCTTATGACCAAATCAAGTATAAACATTCATAATTGATCACGTTTATTGTTTAAATGGCTGTTTTCTGATTTGATTTTTTTTCTTAAACTGTATAGCCGTGCGTTTTGTTTCTTGTAGACTAGGTTTTATCCTTGTTTGTTTTTGTCCCCCTTCCTACTTGGGGATTAAGTGGTTTGTGCACTGTTACCAAAAGGCTGTACTTGGCGTGTGTTTCATGGTTTTATAAACGCCGATTTAAACGTAGTCTAATTTAAAATTGTACACTTTCAGCTATCTGTAAACCATCAGCAAAATCACTCAATCCGCTATTGGACGCTAAATGCACGTTTGGACGTGTACAGGACCTCCCTAGCACGTTTCACCTTCCTGCTGCAACCAATGCAAGACCGTCGTATTTCCATTGCAAATGACGGCGCTTGACGTTGGGCGGCGGTCTTATACAACGCTTTTTGAAGGTGAATTTATTGATTGTTTGATGAATTTGCATAGCAAGTTTGTCAACAGCTGCTGTAGAAAAACTACGGTTGATGTACGCCACTAGCTTCCCGACTTTTTATGTTTCAAACCTCAAAATCTTCAGAGCAGGTGGGAAAAGGATGTTGCATTATATAATACGAATCGTACAAGGCTATAAAACGCGAATAACGTTGGTAAAATGTATTCCTAAGTTATGTGCGATGGTCAAGTTTTACTTGGCCATCGCCAACAGTCAGCGAACATGTTACCTAACGCCAGGCGAATGCTAAGACACAGGAACTGTCAGCCTGAGGGGCCCAATTTCGGTCATGATGTGATTCGAGATCGAGATCTCAGCCTGTTAACACTGAGGCACTTAAGACACGGCTAGCGGACACGTGGTCTACTTACGCGAGTGAAGAAGAATAAGTTCGTCTGCTACGAAGGTGTCACTCGCCGACCAATACAAAACAAAGATGCTGACACGTCGTCTGCTAATAGAGTCGTCTGCTGCGAATTGTGAGCTGCGGAGTGTGAGATCGAAACCGCCGTGCGCTTTGTTTGGTAATGCGGATTTGTCTTTCAGCCATATGTAACCTGACATCCACCTGAAAATAAGTTAGAGCTTGAAATAAGTAACTACTTCACCTAATTGACCGATCTCAGCATCCGTAAAAGGTTAAAACATCTTAGCAAATTGTCACCTCGTCAACGACGAAAAACATTTTTTGTTCTTGAGAGTGCTAAGCTGTAGCGTCGCGTCACGTCCAGTCAAAGTGCGGGCTTCGTGAGATCTTCGATCTCGATTCGACAAAGATCAAAATAGTGCCTCGGAGTGTCTGGAATGAGATAGTAATTTATTGTATTTGAATTGCATAACGCCGCTTTGTGTACGGATGAACACGGCAAGGCATTCGCTCATAAACATCTCATATCCCATCTCATGAGTCACAAGCTATCACCTACCCAAAAGTTCAGGCTATGGCCGGGTATTGCACATTCTTTTCCGTCCTGGGCCGGGCTCGGGCTTGTACCAAGATTCTCCCAGGCCCTTCCTGGCTCGGCACAGCGTGGCAAGCTCCTTTAAATTGTGCAGAACAACGCATTGCGAAGTTTTCGCAGCCTCTCCATTACTTTCCTCGAAACGAAGACAGCGCTACTGCATATGGGCATTTTGGATATCATAGCGCATTGCGGAAAATGTTGCAGGACAGCGGAAACAATCTACAGAATGGACCTATTGATCTCTTTAAGCTTGGGGAAAACGAAGATTAGTGAAAGCAACTCAATCTGCCATGTGTTACATATTCCTAATAGGTTTATGTGGGTCAATCGGTTATAAACAAATAACTGCTGCCCTAAACTCAAGCGCATACTTCGCACCTAGAGGGGCGTTCATAAAGTTCGTGTCATTGTATCGAAGGAACAGAGATTCAGCAATCAAACTCGAGTAGGAGTTCGGACTTTCTCTACATGTTCGCCACCAAACGTTACGCACTTTTGCAAGCGATGGACCACATGCCGGAGGCCATTGCTTTAGAACTCCTAGTTTTGAGTGTTCAGGAAACGCTCCACTTCAGCTATCACTTGGTCGTCGTCCTTAAAATGCTTTCTTCTTGTTTGGCCACACTGGAAGCGACAGCGCCATTTAACTACATTTTCATAACTTGGGCGTTGTCCCAGAACAACGCTTCCCGATTGGAATGAATATCCTTGGCATTGCTTCCCTTCAAATGAAAAAAAACAAACAGATCACTGCATGTGCTTGGCACCGATGGGTAATGCCATTGTGGTTTCGACTCCCTAGCGGCGTTCCGCAGCTACTATAGACACGCAATGTGTACGCTGTGTGGAAACTAGAGGGGCGAACGCTTATGTTGATGCCTGTTTTGTACCGCTTTTTTCAATTTTTTGTGCCGATAATACGAACTTTATGAACGCCCCTGCGCGGCATTTACCTCAAACGGTATGCCGATCGGCATCGTTCAGAAGGTAAAAGGAAGCGAGTCCAAAATTCTCCAGAAATCGTCATCAAACTCGGCAATTTTATGACAAAAAGTGAAACTTAAACTAAAAAAAGCTACTGAATTCGGCTCTTCTTTTTGTTTGAAAACAATCGTCAGGTTAGAAATGGGAAACATTTTCAGGATCATATCTAAAAATCTGCCGCGCTAGGGGGCCCTCACGGACGGGCCTCGGGCTAATATATTAAGAGCCATCTGCCCGGTTCGGGCCGGGCCTAGAAATTCCAGCCCGTGCGGTGCTATATTGTCTACTAAACTGGGCACACATGCACCAGGAGATGCGTGCTCGACATTTCCACTTTCACTCTATTTGTCCGAGAGATGCTTAACACTTCAGCATCTGTCTGCTGAAAAGGCCCACTGTCAAGTACATTAATTTGATGACGGACAGCATTTACCTTTCGAGAAAAGTTTCTCTCCAAAAGGTAAATGCTGTCCGTCATCAAATTAATGTATGAGAAGTGGCTAAAATGAAAATTTAGAGAAAGGTCTCCTTGCATGGAGTGATCTGGGTAAGAATGATCTGCCTATCCTTCATCATTCGGCGCATTTATTGGAGTAGAAACTTTTCGTGTTCTTTACCATGATTACTCCGATGCTTTTCGGTATCTTCCCGATGTATCTTAATCACAAAAAGGGTTCCGAGGCTTCAAAATTCCTGCCATGGAGTTCCACTTGAATCGTGCAATTGCACGTCTTTAGCGAGCTCGCCTGCCTTACACGTTTTTGATACAACTGACAAGTCCGGTAAATTCATTCTCTCCTGGTCGGGAGTATCGAACAACAAATTTGTTCTTCCAAACCCATATCATGACAAAATATTTCGATTACTCTCTGAGGTAAACCTAACGTCAAAATCAACTAGGGCAGTGATGGTGACTATTGTTTATAAAAACATATATATCAATACAGACGAAACAAAGATGATAATGATTGTACCATCTCAAAGTAAAAGAAAACTAAAACGATTAGCACTCCACTTTTACTTTGCTGTTGTGAAGAAGACTTAGAAGTCGTAATTTGAAATACTTTAAATTTGTTAAGTGAGAAATAACAAATTACTTTCGCTGACTCTATCATGTCACATAGTGATATCACACGTTTTGGCTTCCTAGCTTTGGCATCATTGCAAAGCTTTGACTTCTTTGCCAATAAGCATACCACAGGCGGTCACGCACACCGCGCCAGACAAACTGTTTAGAAAATGGTTCTAATAGTATTTTTCACTCTCCTCCCCATTTCTTCGTCAACCTTTTTACTCCCATCGCGCTTCCTTTGTTTTCTTTACCTAACGTAACACAACCTAGCCTAGCGTAAACTTCCTCTCTTTCTCCCTCTTTTCCTAGGTTGCTCTTGGGCTGTGTTTGCCTCAGAATCCCCAGGTGGGAGGCTTGAATCCCGGCCGAGGTGCTTGCAATATTGCCACGCGCATCGCCGGCGGGTGCGGGCGTGGCCGAATGGTTACCGTGCTTGGCTTTCGTGCGGAGGCCCCAGGTTCGATTCCTGGAAGCGGAATCTTCTTTAATTTATCGTTTCAACTTAGCGTTCTCGTGAGTTCGAGAACCTTGTCGTCTGATCGAGATACGAATGTTCTACGCGCTACGTCATCAACGCTCCAAACCCGTATCTTTCTCTCTCGCCTTCGCGTGCTATTGTTCCAGTTGTTGACGTTTCGCACATTTCCCGCACTGTTGGCTCCGCCCACAGAGCGGCGTTGACTGCGCTGGCCGCCGCGCCGCGCGTCGAATGGCTAGATAGAACGGATTTTGGTGACCGTGGAGTCGCTCCGACTTCGTTTGACGGTTGAATAATATTTTAGGCAGAATTGTGTCGTACTATTTGACGTGTAGGCTTTTCAGATTATACGACGTAGAACTACGTAGTCTTCTCAGCATAAAGACTGAAGCGGAGTTGCCCTTTAGAAGTGGACCCTCTGCACAACTGGAATATGGGTGCATGTTAAAGACTCCATGTCGCCTAAATTAGTTCACAGTCCTTCACTGAGGTGGGCCAGATGGCCTTCATTTATTTGCGATTGCAAGCCTGAAAATGCTTTTTGTTTCATGTCAGAAGATATGTTTAAGGTAGTATATTGTCTTCATTTTTATATGATCATGCTCTGGCAGGGTTGCAGTGCATTGCATCAAGGTGCTCCGAGAGGTAGAAATCATGGTGACCAAGGTAAGTCTACGGGGCTAACTGTTGTCAGAGCTGGAAGTCTGTCTAGTAGAGTACTTTGTGTTTGAGGCTCTAAAGCAGGGGTGGTCAGGCTGACATAGCCTAAGAGATGGGAACGAAAGTACTAAACTTGGGGAGCCATGAGAGAAGGCGAACTTCAATTTAAAATTAAAAGGAGGGAACAGCCTTTGTCTATAGGGACAGTTATCCATTGTCGACTACAACAAAGAATTCGAGGCAGTAGATTTTCTCAACGGCCAAGCAAATGACAGGTATGGTTCCGGAGTTGGTACCCTTGACACCCTTTATACGGAGGGTTCGAAACGGAGGGTTCGTCAAGTTGGAATTGTAAAATCACTTTTTACGCATGACTCAAGTGGTAGCCATTGCAGAAGAGGTTGCACTGCATTTTTGTTATTTTCATATTTTCAGAGAAGTTTAATAAATACAATACGAAATTTTCACGAAAACATAAGAAATAATGTAAGAGATTAGACACGCAGTGTTCAGCAAAACAAATAAAAAGGTATAATAAATCACGCTAAGACAATCTTTTTAAATTCTTCAAGAGTAAAATATGATATATAATAAAAGTGTGATATGAACTAAAACCTACACCAGAAAATTACTCAAAAATTTTATATGACAGTTGTGGGACAATAACAAAAAACAACTAACCAGAAGGACGGACAAAACAGTAAAGCAAAATTCTATGGGCTGTTTATTCCGTCCCTAAGTTTATTCTTTCCGCATTGTCTAATTTCTGCCAACATGCTACCTTTTACTACCTAGAGTAATGAGAATTAAACCAATTCCGTTTATAATGCATATCTAATAATAAATCTACTACGGTGCCAAATTTGTTTTTAATTGGCGGTACACTAAATTTGTTTATTTTTCGTTTTTTTTAGCGCGAACGCTTTTTACAACTTTTCCATTCACATTTTTGTCATTCACACGCCTTCAACTCAAGATCAAAAGCAAAGATCATTCCCATTTAGAGTCATGCTCAAGATTGACTGGAAAACGTAAATTCATTCCACGGTCCGATCCACTCCAGGCATCTCCACGACGCTTTTGAAGCTTCCCTTTTTCGAAAGAAATAAACATACGTTGTGCATTTTTCTAGGACAAATGCTCGATGTAGGCTAACGGAATGAAACATCGTCCGAATTCTAGAACCATTAACTCAAATCTCAAACAGCTCATATCTTAAAAATACTCATCATATTCCATGTCCATTTCTGACTCTCACATCGCTCATTTTTATCGTTATTTTAAAGAAGACAAAATGTGAAAAAATATTATACATACCCCATTCCTCAGGCCCATAACTTGATTATAACTGAAGTGATTCTATGCGAGAATTCAAAAAGCTTCGGAACGAAAGAAGCTCTGACTTTAGCCGGTTTTGGATATATTCAGTGTTACTATAAGCGATTTTTTTATTATTATATGAGGCTAAAGCACTAGAGGACACAAGAGTGGTCCCCACGTAGTCCATCTTCTTCACGCTCCCAAGTCCCCTTTCTCCGTCTTTTTAGTCCTTCCCCGCCGTCTGCCAAGAAAAAATACCTTTTGACCTCTTTTGTATTTATTCGTTTAGAGTTTGACATCCCACCCGCCACTCTTTTTGTTTTTTGTTTTCTTTTTCTTTAAAACACTCCTGCTCCCAGATTTGATGTTCCACTTTTCCCAAGCGACAATCGAAAAAGGAAGAAAGCTCCCGGCGTCTTTTCGGGCGACAAAATGTTCACTGTTCTTTGATTTCGAAACTGAAAAAGCGAAAATGGTGTCCTAAAAGCCGATTGCTCTTTCACCTCTCTTAGTTTGTTGGATTTACGGTTTGTCCCATTTCAGAGATTTTACCGGGATTTTACAGCGCGTTTCGGGCCTTTGGTTTGAGTCTTGCTTTGTAAGCGATTACATAAGTTTAAAGTGGAACTCGTGAATACGACGAATAGTAATTTGAGTTACGGGCTTGCGTGATAAGTTTAGTGTATCAGAGCTAAGTATAGAATAGAAAAACCTAGCCGAAAGACCCTAATATCTAGCGACGAAAACTTTCTCTTGATATACCCTCCGGAACCAATATTCAATTTTTCACTCTTTACATCCCTCGTAAGTACAATAGAACATGTAAACGGGATGCGGTATGTGAGTACCGTAGAGGTCTCCACTGCTCTACAATGTTAGCGCGAACACGACATCGGTGATTTTTTTCAAGTTTACTCTAAAAATAGCATAGTCCGGCATGACATATTACCAATTAGGTTTTAAGGGCCGCAAATGAGCAGACCTCACCACAAAACTATAGGCTCAAAGGCCCTTCAAATCTTAGAGGAAAAAATAGTGATTGCTTATTAGCGTGCGGAGTGCTTCACTCCACACGCTAACAAGGAGAAGGGGGAAGGGGAGAGGACGGGTTCATTTTTTTCTTCTCTTGAATGCGTCACCGTTTGTTTGGTTGGACGCTCGATAATCCCCTGTTGCTTCAGGCGTCGACGGCTTTTAGTCTGTCAATTCTTTCGAGCGATTTGATCCACAGACAGCCTAGGGGTAAACACCAGCACCAGAACTTTGTTCTGCTTCACTTCATCTCGGACCGCAGGGAGCGCTACGAGACATAGAAGCCAATGCAATGGCGAGTTAATGTCACGTGACCTTCGGGAGTGACGCCGAGACGCTCGGCGCGCGTAATCACGTGAAACCTTTACTGCTCTGTACCGGCCGGGATAGGGCGTGGCATCCGCTGCAGTCCGTGGTAAGGTGACGCCGCGGAGTATAGATGCATCACACCCAGGGCGCGATCGAAGGCGGCGATCGACAGCGGGCAACGACGCATCAAGAAAGATACGCGCGCTTTTTAACGGAATACAAGATTTTGGGAACCAGTCCTTTACACATATCGATGTTTGTAGTTGATTCAATCCCTAACCCGATGATTTTTGTTGACTATCGGCGCAATCCACCACAACGTAATCAAACGTACCCAAATAGTGCTTGAGTAATCAAACGTACCCAAAGAGTGCTTGTAATCAAACGTACCCAAATAGTGCTGCTTCGTTTCACCTTGAGTCCAGACGGCCTACGCTACGAGCTGATGGGAGGGGACACATCAGAGAGCGTGAAATGTACACCACCACGGAGTTTGTCATGTTTTTCTACGTGTACTGTTATCGTAGAACAAATCATAAACAGAAAAGCCCCAGTGTCTTGCGCTTTCGACGCTGCGTAATTGGCACCATTAGCTCGTAGCGTCGTCTGCATCTGGACTTAAGCTTAAACGAAAAAGAAATATATATATATATATAACGGGCATGGTGGCGGGGGCCGAAGGCGTGGGTATAACTGAGATGAGTAGATGTATGATAGCAACAACGGGTGGTTTATTCTTCGACGTTTCGGCCGGAGTCCGGCCGAAACGTCGAAGAATAAACCACCCGTTGTTGCTGTTTCCATCAAGGGTCTTGCTTTTCCTCTCAGTTATATATATATATATATATATATATATATATATATATATATATATATAGCTATATATATATATATATATATATATATATATATATTTAATTGCGCTGCGAAAGATTACTTAAAAATGATCCTGGGTCTAAGAGACGACAATACATACAAATGTATGTATTGCTGATTCCTACATGCAGATGCAAGCTCCACCAAGCACTGTTCGCTTTTTCTTTCACACAACAACAGGTGACAGAACATGGTCGAGTAACACTTTCTTCGAATCGCAGTTAAACAAAACGTGTACTTGAATATTTGAAAACTTTATCGCGCTCATAAATTGCATTCACAGTTTACGTAATTTTTGTCTTGTATTGTTTATACGCTTAGTGTTATGTCGTTTTGTTTAAGTATTATTATACCCGCCTATAATATATGAACCTTCCCCAAACAGTCGTTTTTATGCACCGTTGGGTTCTGCTCTGAAGTTGCATATATTAGATCGATTTAATTTGTACATATAAAGTTTCCACTCCTAGCTTCTTTTTTTAAATACGCCCTGATAATTAAATGAGTTGTTCTTACACCGAGAACGAACTGTCCGCAGAAACTCGGGAACATTAAACACAGGCGCTAAATAATCCGGGGGAAGCACGAGACGCCTAAACCTTCGGCTTCCAACAACCCCTCAGGTGTCGGTGCTCCTGACGCCGGCGACCTGGTTTTTTTTTCCGATACCGACCTTTGCGGCCGAGATTAAACGAGCCTTCGTTTCACACAGCGTGTACAACATGAGATTCCTTTGACGCAGCACACGTCAGAATATCGACCTCCGAACGACGCCAGGCACTGTAACTCTAGCAGAGGCTGTCGTGTCCTAGAAGGAAAACCGCTGTCGCAAGTCATCGGCCGACGCTTCTATTTTTATCTATTATCTCGGAGCTTGAGGAATCCGTTTAATTAAAGCTCCCAGTTTGCGACAGAGAGAATTACCCCGACATGCCAAGAGAGTCTCAGCCCAAAAACAGTACAGCGAGGTCCCAACGGCTGTCTGAACTCCGTTCACCCGCAAGTTGACAGTGCAGTGAAAGCCACGTTGCTCCTAGGACCAATTATAACGTCAATTTTTCTGCCACGTCATCACTCTTTAACTTATACCGACGATCAGAGAGTGGGTTCAGGTGATGAAAGAAAGTCATTTGATTGGTCCCGCGAATGTGTTCCTCTCACCACGCTATCGATTTAAGGACGAACGAAATATACACCCCTTCAGCGCTAAGCTGAAAGAAGCATCAGTCATACGCTGAGCTTTCGCCACGTGGTCAGGCTTCCGCTCAAACCCATGCTCAGAGAGACGAGTCGGATGATTAAATTGAGACAGTGATTTGTCCGGCGAGTTCGGAACTCTCATTGCACTGTCAGTTTGGGAGTGAGCTCTGTTTTACAGGACACGCCATTCTCGCACGCGCCCGCGACAGAACCCTCTTCCCATTCTTTGGAGAGTAGACGAAGGACTCGACGTAGAACGTCCGCCGGTGGTATATCAAAATGGGGTCTAGGAGAACTCGTCACAAGCCCGGTCGTCACAGGCCAACTGGTCATAGGTGAACTCGTCAAAGAGGCCAACTCGTCACAGGGCATCTCGTACGAGGAATTCTCGTCACGTCGGAATAATCGTCACAAGGAACACTCGTGTCACGGCGTGCAGTTTGACTGTGGAACTACGAATTTGCCTCTGTTTATTCCTACACCACAGGCGCAGCGTGTAACTTTGAAAAATAACTGGTTGGATGAAATTTCGCGCGACAACCATATTTTGTCATTGTCATATAATATTATATGATAATTTTTACATTAAATATAATCACAGTTGTAGTTATACAAGCTTACCATATGGTACACTTGCAAAGATACGTATGCGGTAAACTTGTAACGCTAGATTGTATTCCTAGAGATAGGAGGCATTGGAATACAGATTTCAAAGAACGAAGTGTAGTTTTTATTCACATTTTGCAGACAACCCAAATGAAACGCTTCAGACCGAGAAGCGGATGTTCCTTGCAATATTTCGTAGCGTGTCGACTGCAGAGCTGCTTGTGTGATCTTCAAGAATTCTCGAGATGCGCTCGTTCACTTCTCGGTACTTCCGTGCAAGACGTGGTGGCTGTTGCCCTACATCTAACTGTGCCATCTTCAACTCTTGGAGTGCTTGCTCGTCCTTCAGACACTTGAAGAAAGCCCATAGGTTCGGCAGGCAACAGTCGACATTGGACTGAAACAACAAAGAGGACAACGACAGGTTAATTTAAACACTTGGAAATCATGCCGGCTGCGATAAATAAGGAAGAAATTGCTTTGCTGACTAAACCACTGACCTGGAAGCCCCGATGCCAAGCTTCAACGGAGTTGTTCGTACGTGGCAAATTCTGCAACACGGCATCGTGCACCGACCAAAGGCTTGTAGAAAACATGGCAGCCTGGACACCATTACGTCTTCTGCGACCGATGTAGGTATCCTCGAAGTACATAGCTAAATCTGTGGCCTCAGTGGGGAAAACTTCTAGAAGCCCTTCGAACGCATCCGGGACTTCGGCGGGAGGGAGGAACGCTAATGCGGGCAGCATTCGCATCTAGAAGAGAAGACAAAACAAATTACCGTACTTGAAGAGAGTTAAGCTGTTGGATTTTACTTTAACAAGGAGCTGTCTCTCAGCTTGATATGTTAATGTTATAATGGAAAGCAGTAATCTGGAAATATATTCAGGGATAAATTTGTGAGCTATCCAATGAGCATTCTGCTTTGACTGCAGACCTTTCTAATATAGCTTTGCTTTGGGGGCTATAATGTGTCATTTTGGTAGTGAAGTCATATACAACGATGGCTACGGAACTCTTCCAACTCTACGTTTGAGTAATGAGTACGCACGATTTAGAATACTTGGTGCCGATTTTTAAATAAAGATATCAATATTTTTTCAAAACTAAATTAAAGCCGTTATTGCTTGTCGGGGTGAAAAATAAGGAGAACGCGTACATGTTATGGTTCTGTGAAGACTCTCACTTTAAAATGGAATAAACGAAATCCAATCACCTGAACCGCAAACTCTTCGTCATTGCCGTAGCGTGCCTGGAAGCCCAACTTGCACAACCTCCGGTAAACGGACTGGCACAGGTGAAAAAAACATCCCTGAATCTTCGCCTGGGGAAATATCCTGGAACAGGTCGTGATCACCGCCGCCTCGAAGTCACAGTAAATGGCCTCGACTGCCACGCTAGACAGGAGGCTGGACAGCACGGAGAAGAGTCTGAAAAAAGCATGAAAGAAATTGGTGATACACTCGAATTTCGCTATTTTGTATGGGAACTTACCGCCGGTAGGTTACTTCTTGCTTGTTCGGTAGCAACGCGTACGCAAGAGGGATCACTGCCCCACGGTACAGCCCGTGCACTGTATACACTTGATAAAACAGCGACGGTGTCACCTTGAACGTTCCGTCCATGAACCAAGCCTTGGCAGTGGAAAGCCGCTCAAAGTTTTTCGGTGTGCCAAAAACGAGAATGCGCTCTTGGTCGCCAACACCGCTGTCGTGAGCAAGGAAGGGTTCGTCTTGGACTCCGGACACCTGTAAAACATATTGTCACAAATGACAATTCATGAGGCGGAGAATAATTGACAAACTAAACATTTAATGTGGGCCGAACTAGTGCCGAAAAAAAAGAACTAGAGTTGTAGTTGTCGACGTAGGCTTAACTTCAGGGTCCAGCAAGACTGGCGCCGCACAGCCACTTTTGTAGCGGCATTAATCCCTTTCTCGAAACCTTTAACCTTATAAACATTTCCGAAAAAGAGATTTTTGCAGGCGCCATCTTGCGAGTTCGTGCGTACGGCGCATGCTTTCCTCGCGTTCTCAAGCAACGCACATGCGCATGCTGGGTTATGCGACTTGCACGCAGGACTGTAGCGTGTTACGAAAATGCAATCAAAGGTAGGAAAGCGCGTGCTCGTGCACTTTGAGCGCCGAATGAAGATGCGCACGCGCGCATGCACAGGTTCAATCAGCGGTCAACGTGCATGAGAGCGCGTGTTCCTATCTTTGACTATTTCCATAACACGCACTACCTTTGGCTGCATTGCTACAGGAAGTTTACCCTGAGTATAGACCAGTATAGAGCAAAATAATAAAACAGGTGCCACGTATGCTATTGTTATATGCGTGAGAGCCATGTGCATTGTCCACTCTCCCACACACCCGGCAGTAAAGAAAGCATTGACTAAATCTAAGTGCGAGCGAAGCCGATGCTACAAGTACAAGCGTGTTGCCTTATGCGACGCTGTAACTATACACGAGCGCGCGTACTTAACAGGCCCTACAAAAGCACTACGCTTGCTCTTGCAGCTTCGCCTTCACACGGACGTGTGATGAAACGATGTAAAGTTCAATAGAACATGGTGATATAAATATTTCTTGACTTACCTTGTATTCCTCTGGTATGACGATTTCTTCACGCAGCTTCGGGAGCACATACGGGTTTTGACGTTTTTGCCTCTGCTTGCGAATAGTGCGCTTCAGTGTGCTGGGTGAAGGCATCTGGGAGGCTGTGTGCTCACTTACTGAGGCGGCAGCATCAAGCAGGATTCGGTGCGGGGGATCGCTTCCGTTCTCTTAAATAAAAATATATTATTAGCTTGAACACAATTATAAGAAATGAGTGAAAACTGCACGATCTCGCTATCCAACCTAAAAGAAAACAATAAAACATCTTACCGGCTTTTCTCTTCATGCCCTGGCGCGTCTTCAGAAGATTAGCTTCAATGGGATCCCCGGCATGAGTGTGTGTCCCACTCTCGGCCATTACAATGCTTATGGACTCGTCAGTTGTTAGTTTCGCTTTACAGAGTTTTCTATCTCTACATACCCAATAAAGGCTGGAACTGCATTTTCTGCTTACAGTATACGAATATCCTTGGTACAGCAGCATCGGCGCCCCACGCTGAGTTTTTGTGACTTCCATACCTGTACCTACGAAGACAAGAGATTTCAGCAGATCTTTGGCTTTATATATAGGCTGCGTGCGCGGCCAATACACCGTCCTAACCGTATCACAAATCCGGTTTCGAAGTTCCTCTGTGTAACAAAAGACGGTAGGTCTTGCAGTATTGTGAAGAACCCTGAATTAGATTTTTTTTTGTTCTCAACTAAAAGCACTGACCTAAAAAGGGTCAGGTCTTTTGTATAAAGCATTACATCCTAACCGTATCCCAAATCCTGAAAACAAAAGAACCTGAGTGCCGCAGCCGGGAAGAATCCAAAATCTCATCTTTCCTTTTTTTTTTTTTTTTTTTACAGAAATGCATGAGAGTGTGGAAGTCACTTCTTTTGTAAGAAAGCAAGGCCGACCGCGTTCCTGTCAAAACACGGTCATCTTGTGACGAGTGTTCCGCTGACGAGCGGGCCCCTTTGACGAGTGTTCCTATGACGAAATGACCTAGAACGAGAAGGCCGGTGTGACCAGTTGGCCTATGACGAGTTCTCCGGTGACAAGTGGGCTTGTGACGAGTGGGCCGGTTCCCATCAAAATGTTGTTGTCGCTTTGAAGCCTTGTGCCGTCCGCATCGTCCTCCTGGCTTTCGGCCACCCTCGTCATCAAATAAACAGTAGTGACATATAGGTACGCACGTAAGCTGGGGCTTGTTGCTATATTGGCCAGCGAAAGTCCGAGTCAGGTATTCAGTAAATATTTGGAAAGAAACCAAAAATCTTTTTTAAGTGTTTTTTTGTGCGTTTTTAAAAACAACTTTTAGTTATATGAGCAATGGCCTGTATATTAGTTGCCTTTATACTTACGTGATTATGAGTGTCACGTACAGCGACGCCGCATGCACGATCTTTAAGAAACCGACGCCTTCTTGCAAGGTTTTGCACGTATCCTCAGTTTTGTGTCAGATGATGGAAAACTCCGGCTTCTTTTTGCTGTGCTTGATCGCTTCTGCAGCAACTTTACTTTAGCTTTTGGTTGTTTTATTTATACTGCCCAATTTTATTCTTCTTTTTTATTTTGTTCATTCAGATGTGATCCCAGTTTGTGCGAGCAGGTTTAAAAAAAGAATACTAAAAAAACCTCGAAAAGCCGAAAAAAAATGTGCTAAATTTTATGACACGGATGGGAGTAAACTCTGTAACCTCATTGTAGGCGAACTAAATTTTCCACTTTAACAAAATATGGAAGTCACAGAAAGCGATGAAATAAAATGTGCAAAAAACAATGACAGGAAAAACAACACAATCACTTTCACCATTTAAGAAAAAAAAAGCCACGCGTCAAAGATTTTGGAGTAACAACTACAAAGATAAAAATGGTAAAAGCAACGAAACAGAAATAGAAATCTAGAACTAAGAACATGGGAGTGACTTTGGAAACAAGAAAGGCCCAGAGGTGGGAGTTTAAAGAAATGGAGATCGGGATTTTCAGAGCCGGCGGGTTGTGAGATTAGCATAATTTTGCATAACACTCCCACCGAGCCGATCCATCCGCACAGGTTTCCTCGCCTAAGCTTAACCTCGTGTCTTTTTCCCGGGCTTTAAATTATGTACCATAAACAGAAACAAAAGCAAAAAAGCGGAAACCTGGATAATGTATAAAAAGCGCTGAGGAAGTTTGATGCAATGCCAAAACAAAACGAAATGGCGAAATAACCTTATGCAGCAACGTGCGTGCTTTATTTCTTATCGGCGGAATTTCGGCTCGACAAGCGCGCGGAAAACCAGAAAACGGAAGCCAAGCGCCGCGTTGTTAAACGAAGCGTCGTTTCTTAAAAGCGAGATTTTTTGTTTTCGAACAATATAAGCACGAATTATAAGACGAATAGCTGTTCCCGTTTTCGCAATTGAACCTCCCTCCCCTTTCCCGATTCCGCAGTTCTCACTACGGTTACCATATGTGCAAACACTACGGTTGCCGTATGTGCAAACACTACCGGGACCGAGCTTCGAAATTTGCCGGGCTGTATAAATTGTCTAAGCATAATGGGGGCCCACGAAAACCCGCATTGGTTCGCCAACAAACTTTACATGATGGCATTCATGAAGTTGAGCTCTTTGCACTATTTTCTTGTTATTTCGACTTCGGATATACATACTGTCGCCGTAAATAAACGAACTCGTTTGGCCAGAGGACCTGTGCGTCAATATGGCACTTTGCAACCACCAGCCACGTTGACACCTTTTGTTCACAGTGCTGGTCTTAAAGCGGCGTCGATGATCTCTCAATCCGAGCACTGTTGCTTAATATAACCGCCATACTGCACTTCTAAACATATCATTGTATATTCTAACCAAACGAACGAAAATCTTTAGAATAAGTAGAATCAAAAGTAGAAAATACAAACCAAACGAACAGGTAGAAATTGTTTTTGCGGACATATTGAAAGTTATAAAACAAGAACAAATCACATATTGGCACTTGGCAATTGTCAGAGTTACAGCAGGTATTAGCGAGTAAAGTGGAATAAAAAATACCTTGCTCTTTCACGCCTTCTTCCCTCCAAATAAAAACTAAAAATCACCTTTAATTTGGTGTTAAAGTGACCCCAAAAACTCATTTAATTTCACATGTCGGCCTCTTCATTTTGTCTCATTATTTATCACGCGTACGTTGGCGTCTGATGAAGGCATTCTTCTCAACTTTGTGAGGACAATTGCCTCCATTATTTTACATGAAGGAGGCTTCCGTTAGGTTTAACGTTTACACAAGCAACTAACACGGCTTCCTGAGGCTTAAACAAATCATTGTCTTTGTCCCAGTTTTTTTTGCACCTTTTAAACAGGTTCAGTCGCTTTCTGCTTTTCTTGAGTGTGCGGACCAGTGTTGCAAGATAGAGCGCTCTCGGACCTTCATTATCCCTGATTACAATGCGCCCGCCTCCACGCAGTAACACTTGTCAATCAAGAGCTTCCATCATCGCTACCAGAACAAGAGGATTAAAAGCAAGCACCAAAATGGCAGCAATTAAGGGGCTGCAGTAGAGTAGTTAGTTTTTTATATTATTGATTAGCATATCTACATCACCTCAAGAGCTATTTACTTTCCTGATCTACGGTAAGGTACACGGTTTTGTAACCAAAACCAAAGTACAACAGCGCGTCTAGTCAGTATTGTTAACTCTTGTAATTTCACACGGGAGCATAGAGTCACCCTATCGTTTGGAATGTATCGACAAATTTATACGGTAGAAATTAAATATTTTCGCGTGACGCATTGAAAGAGGCTAGAAAAAGTAAAATATGGATATCGATAAAATTGTTTGAGCCTATAATACAACAGTAAAAAATCTACGATAGCTCACTTCCACAAAAGATGGTAGTCCCGACGATAACAATTACTACTAGCAAAGGGTTACGGGTACTGTAACGTATATTGCCAAATAATATATTGCAACCAAATAATTAACGAGCATTTTTAGTAAAATCGAAATAGTGGCCTTATTTCTAACAGCTAGGAATACGTGCTTACAGACGGTACGCTTGCAGTATTGTGAACTTATTGATAATAACGTGCTAGTTTTGATTTGGTGTTCCGCACTCAATGGCGGTGCAATTACAGCTGAAAGGCGCTAGGAGAAGAAATTTAAGCTAAGCGCTCCTAATTAATACTGGTTTCTGCGTTGCTTTGGGAAAGATCACATTCGCAAGAGAGAGCGTTCAGCCATTGGAGCACCATCGGAAAGGACAGCTTGTGACCACAAGAGCTCTGCTATTGACCTTGTTGCCAGCTCTGGCATATATATATATATATATTGTGAACAAAGAGGGAGAAGGTGATTATTGAATTTATTGGATTAAAGAAAGGGAAAGGGAAAGAGAGTTGGCGAAAATTGGGCCGGGAGCGGGGATACCCGCTCCTAGCCCAATTTTTCGCCAGCTCTCTTTTCCCTTTCCTAACTTAATCCAATAAATTCAATAATCACCTTCTCCCTCATTGTTCACAATATTACTACGGCTGCATTTGTCAATCTTCACTCATTCCATATATATATATATATATATATATATATATATATATATATATATATATATATATATATATATATATATATATAACGAAGTGAAAAACTCGCTGTGAAAAACAACAAACAGCATTTTATAATACAGAAATTAGGATTGTGCGTCTTATAGGTTAGTTCCCCTCAGGCCATTTCTCTACGGCGGGAAAACGAATTTCAGTGGCGCAACACAAGGCGTCACCCAAACTATGCTTTGTAAAGCTTGTTTTCCCACAAAATAGCCAGATATAAACAAAGTCAAACTTGGCATAATCAAATGATTCTTTGTGCTTGGGTTGCGCTTTGCAAGGCATGATTTCCTTCCACAAAATTATATCTCAAAGGAAACAGTGTCTTTTTACGCAAAGGACCATGCCGTGTTGTTATTTTAGGCATGGTTATACCCCAAAGGATACATTTGTCAGAGAAACCATACCCTTCGTTATAAATACGTGTATGTTTCAATTAGGACCTCTCAGTACCGTTTCGCTTTATACTAAACTACAAAAACGTATTTTTTCAAAAGCTATTTTTTCTTGATCGATTTGTATTTGATTCAGTGTATTTACCAAAAATCTACATCATTTTGTTAGTCGTTGATTCGCAATTTCTGCTTTATTAATATAGTTTTATACGGGGATGCGAATTGTCAGCGGAATTTTTGGTTCATTAATGCATCAAACTATATATATCAAAGCAAAAACTTCTGCTCGTAAGCAAATCTTGTTTAATGCAGCATTTTTCGTAATAAAACTTGGAGGTAATTCATAACCCGCCCTCACGCTACAGGCCAGCCGTTACAAAACTAGCTCTTGTATATGCTTAGTTTTAAGTTCATCTCCGTACCCACACATCCGTGCGCAAAACATACTAGGTGCATTTAGTACTAATGTTATAAACGCACCGCTATCCGTAACAATTATTTTAAAGTTGAGAACTTTATCATGGTAGATGAGAAATCCATCACGAATTAGAAAACTTACTTAAACAAAAAGAAAACTTACTTTTAAGCGTTATCGAATATTGCATTTTGAGAAGGTGCGTCTATCAAAAAGGTATAAGCGACGTATACTGTTGAGAGGATAACGGGTGCGTGTTGGTTAAATACACCGTACCGTCAGCCTATGTTTGCAGGGAACGCTACAGAACAGCAAGCGACAAAACAGCACGCGACAGAACAGCGAGCGACAGAACTGCACGCGACAGAACAGCACGCGACAAAACAGCACGCGACAAAACAACACAAAAACAAGTCAACCCGGCAGCAAAGCAGCACTCGTGCGGGTGATTGGACGTTAGCAGACACGTTGCACAAAATAGTTTTTTTCTCTTTAAAATGGTGTGATTAGTATTAATGTCGGTTTTCAGAACCTAACCTGTTTAACGAACCTTGTGTTGCTTTTGTTGTCAATGGTTGTAGCCTGCCGAAATAAAATATATTCCCACTACTATGATGAAAGCTCACGGTGTTTTCACTAATGTCTAATAATACTTTTAAGCAAAGGCACTCGAAATAAAGAATGATTTCTTCAGAATAACTACACCGGTCACGGTTGTCTTTATTTAGAGAGTGTGAAGTAATATTTATCTACCTAATAAGCCAAAATCTACTCTTTTTTTTAAATGTTTTATTTTAGTCCGCCTATTTCAAATAAAAATGTGTTCCTGTCGTCAAGATATGTCATGGATGTGGTTAGAAGTTTGCCATTTATATTCTGAAGTCGCTGGAAATCTAGTAAGGAAATATTTTGCACGATACTGCATATCTGCACTATATTGCGTATTGCATTTCGCAATATATTGCATATCTGGCTCCGACACAGTTAAATTGGCATAAGTCCGCAATTTGCCATACCTTTGTAATCACAAGAAGCCACGAACTTGGATGGGAAAAAATAAAAAAATTTTAACGGGAAAAAACGTTTCAAGCTTCCCTCCACCCTAAATCTTTAGAAAAAAAGAAAGAATGAGAAATAAACTTGTCGATTATGTTTCCGCCAGAATCGCCTTGTATCGCCCTCTCGCGGCCGGCGCCCGCACCAGCGGTCGTTCGCGCGTGTCCAGCCCCCATTAGGCGTGAAAGCATGTTCTATCACGCAGCTAGCTGTAAAGCTAACGGTTCGGGTTTTTCGTTGCACCTAACGAGGCGATGGCGTGAGCCGTGACGGGTACCGGAACCGAAATCTGCGCTGTCGCTGGTTCCATTTCGACTGGTCTCACTTTGTCCGCGTGTGTCCAGAAGTGCTGATAGATCGGGGAAAAAGAAAACAACGTCGATGACCCCCTGGGATATCTGATGACTCTAAACACGAACGACCCGGATTCGTTTGCACTGGTATTTCCGTTTCGCACCTTTTGTTATTGGAGCTGGTCTACATTAAATTGTGTGCACTTAGACCGCCTTAGCTCAGAGGCGTGGTACTCCAACGTTTGCGAAGTCTCCTTTACATTATTGGGGCCCGCTTTTGAGTGTAATCTCGCTTGAAAAACGTTCAATACATTTCACTTGTAAACGGAAGAAACCTCTTTTATTGGTGTTTGTTTTTTTTGCGCTACAGTGGAAATAAATGTTGAGAAACCTCTACTTGGTGTCACAGAGATCTCATAAACTGAAGCAGCAAGGCGTTTGTGCGAGATATACATGATGTTTTTAATGTTTCTCTCGCGAGCGTGAAACTTGATTTTAAATTTCTGAAAATTATTATTAATTTATTATTATTAAATTATTATTAAAAAACATTCTAATAAACTAAAAAAAAGAAAAAAGAAAAAAAGAAAGAAAAGCACAGAATTTGTAGTGAGTGAAAAATCACTGAGGAGCTTTCCATCAAAAAGACGACGGCGAAAATAATTTCTGGAGAGGGAGTACAAGGGGAACAAAGGACATTAATTGCATTAATTGCATTATCATCAAAAAGATATAACACAGTTTTGTTTTTCTTATGAAACAAAACTACTTGCTTTTATTGTTTTAAAGCGCAATCTCAAAGCGATAATCAAGAGCGCGTCAATAAGCATGCTTAAATTTAAAAAAAAAAACATCTCTTGTTCTTTTTTTCTTGCAACAAATACAAACTATGGTTCCATACTCAATTTCACAGAATAAACAAAGTTCAAAATACGCGACAGCTACGTGTACTACACCGTTTCATATTATGAATGCGAGCATGCAATATGAGCTACAGCACACCCATGACCTCATAATACTTAAAACAAACAAAAACCAGAAGAAATTGAATATGACAACCGATATTAATGCTATACTCTCTATTTCAAGAAGCTTCTTTTTTCCACTTCCTGTATTTTTTCTTCTTCAAACTAAGATCGTCGTTATTCTAGTTCCTGGTTTGTTCGCTTTATCGTTCGTTTTTTTCTGTTATTCCTGTCCCGCACTGAATATTGCAAATTTGTATCTTGAACTTACACAGCTTCAATGATCTAGAGATGCTGAGCAATCTTTCGGCCGATTGCATCCCCGCTTCAAAACCAAACAAACAAACAAGCTGAAACACCCACCGGCACGAATAAACAGGCCATTTTCGTAACGTTTCTTGTATCGTGTAAATATAGTTTCTTTTTAATGTTATTCTGCCTTTGTGGTTCGTTTTTTTTTGTTTAGTAGAGTATTTATTCTTTTTGTGTTCTTCTCGCCTACGGCATCGTCGTTTCTGATGCTGTTATTGGGGCAGTTAACTTCCCCGCTTTGTTGTGCATACAAACCCCTCGGGCGTTCCCATCGTGCACAAAGATGCAATGAAGTCTCCTTCGCCGAACGTTGCGACTTCACCCGGCGGCGCCTTGAACGAATCTGAATCTCATTAAGCGCCATCAACCGTTGCTGCACCGCGCCCCTGTTCGACGTTGGCTCTCTTTGCTATCGTACCAAGAACACAAGGCTTCGCTGTTTCGACGCATCCAACGCCGCGAGCTCCACTTCCTTGCCTCGAGGCAAAGAGAGATTCGTGTTTTGGGTCCGGCATCGATTAGGTGAAAATAAAGGGAGTCTTAGTAGACGCTACTATTTCGCATGCGCGCCACTAGCCTCGCTTGCAGAGTTCCTGGTCTCGTAGGGGTTGCGGGGACCGTTGCAGGTTGGCGGAAACGATCTACGAACACTCCCTAATGTTCTGCCGCCGCGGTATGCTGATGGTGCTCGCTGCGGTGTCTTCGTTTCGTGAAGTCGCAGACACAGTGACTGCACTGTCACGCAAAAGGCAGTGGTCGGTGATGATGATAGAAATATATGTGGACACGCCTCCAAAATGTCCGAATCCTGTTTGCTTTAAACACATACATGTTTCGAATATTCTGGCAGACAGTTCGTGTGACCAATATGGCAGGACCTTTATGCGAGGAATCAAAACCTGTCTCCGATATCGCCCGCAGACTGTCTTTTGCATGATGTATGAGGGGTGTTATTAAGGTTTTTGGAGTTTATGTCAATGTGTTCCTTCTAAGCAGCGTGGTGATACAAGGTACAGCACTACGGGATACAGCGCAATACGTTATAATAAATGAAACATTCAAAAACGTTTTATCAACTGTTTTTTTAACTGTACTATGTTCCGCCATAGGTAACAGTGATGAGAACGCAGGCGCAGAAAAATGACGAAAGCAGTGACTCTTCGTGCAACTTGATTGACACCATATGGGCTCGGAACGTTCGCTACACTCTGACGTAAGGTGAAATAAAGTATATGAATCTCTACCTCTTTGCAAGCTTCAATACGACTAAAGTGGTGAAGCGAGAGTGTTCGTTCATGACTTATAAAATTAAAAGCGCTAACAAAGACAAGGACAAAAAAGAAAGCGAACAAGACGAGCGCTAAATCTCAACTGAACGTTTATTTAAAAACAGCTAAAGAAACAATCTCCAATAAAAAATACACTGAATCACTCAGTGACGTCACTCATCACCATGCCTCATTAAAATCACTCTCTTAAACGTGCTAGACGTTGTTGACCGAGGCTTTTCGGGAATTGCTAGTCTCACGCGTCGCCACAGGAATTAAGTTGCCTGTATAACAAGTCAAAGGTGTTCTTGGTGTTTTTGATATCCTGTAGTGGTAGGGTTATTGCACATACACAAAGCCTTGATTGATTGGTTTGATTTTGAGTTTTTATGGCGCAAGGGCGGCTAAGGCGATAGTGCGCCAAAACAATGGTAGAAGAAAAAAACTGAGGTGCTATTTACTTGAAGGTGAGGCATAATATGAGAGTTTAAAATGTTTCATGAATTGCAGACAATACAAAGAAAATTCACAAACTTAAATGTGCTGTAATAGGCCAATACTGTTTAGGAAGTTAAATACTTGAGTATGAGGAACGAGAGGCTCCTCTCCCAGCAAAAGGGCAGGGTGGAATGGGATCTGTTCCATAAACAACTGTAAGAAGTGGGTCCGACGCTCCTCATGATATTTCGGACGTTGAATGAGAATGTGCAAGACGGAGAGTGTTTCATCACATTCTTTACACATTGGAACATCATCTGCTCGCAGAGGGAATCCGTGTGTTGGGGAGTGTGACTGATTCTCAGGCGACAAAGAACAAATTCATAAAAACGCTCTTTATGTCGGCAACTGGCCCATTCAGAAAGAACAGGTTTCGTGCGATGGAGTTTATTATGAACTTCCGTATCCCATTCCTCCTGCCATTTTTTTTAATCGACTTTTTCAAAAATGATTTGTAATCCAGGTATAGGATGCAGGTAACCTCCGTGTCTATGTCCTGGCATGTTATAGCAGCCTTGTCGACCTCCTAATTTCCGACTATACCGACGTGACTAGGGACCCAACAAAAATTAATGGTGATGTTGGAGTTTGTGGCAGTTAAAATCTTGTTACGTATTTGCAGAATGAAAACATTTTTTGATCTATCTAGTGCACAGAGTGCACTGAGAGAGTCTGAGAAAATTGCGGCGGCTTTGATATTCCTTTTGGTGATAGTATCCACAGCTACCAGTAGGGTATATGACTCTACAGAAATTATGGTGGCTTGGCTGTTGAGCCGCTTTACAATACTGCATGACGGCCCGACTACAGCACATCCAACACTACTGCTCACCTTCGCTCCATCCATGTAAATCTGTACAAGGTTCGTGTAGTTTTCGTAGATTTAGAAGAACTCTTGCCTAAGGTCTCCGCTGATAACTTCTTCTTGTCATTCTTGGAGAGAGAAACATTTATCGGGAAAGGTGCCATGTTCCATAGTGCAACTGAGCTGGGCAGCTCTGCTACCGGACTCGATAAGTCTATTGCGAAATCCTTGGCCTCAGACTTAAGGCGCAGAGGAAAAGAGGTACAACAGAGGGTTTCTTCTGGTATGTCCTTTCATACCGCGTGTCCAAACAATACCTCCCAGAAACTCCAGGCCTGCGCGCGCGTCGCGTCGGCATCAGGCGCGTCACTTCCGGTAGGCGATAAGCCGCCGCGCCGGTTACGTAGCGGCGGTTCGGCCAATACGCCGCGCCGATTACGTAGCGGTGGCTCGGCCGGCTCGGCCAAGTTACGCGAGGCTTAGGGAGGCGGTGAATTTGGCCGTCGTGGTTGTTCCCGCGTGGTTCGCTCTTTTTCAGTGTTTCACCGGTGGATTACTGAACATAGTGGCTCTCTGAGCCATAAAATGTGAAGCTCGCCATGCCGTACAAGTGCTGTGTTCCAAAGTGCCGAGGAAATTACGACGAAGGCAGCAAGGTTCAAGTGTTCTCCTTCCCGAAGGATGAAAACCAGCGCCAGAAATGGCTTCGTGCAATTCCACGCCAAGACTACGAAGTCACCAGTTCCTCAAGGGTACGTAGAATTCAATTTCTTTATTATCCTATGCTGTACACGCTGCCATCAAGGTCTGCAAACACTTTATTGACGTGCAAACGTAATCTCCCACCGCGCGACCGCCTTTGGTCCTATTTTACGGAAACGGGATGTTATACTGTGATTCATGCCCTATGTGTCAGCATGTATACCGCAGTAGGCTGCGAACGGGATGAAGGTCGTCGTCTACTTACACGCTAACTCAAACAGCACGCGCGTTCGGCTAAAGGCCGTACTTTTTCAAAAGCTGGATCGGTTGTCTAAGGGTTCCCGTTCATTGCAGCAACAATTGCTTATTTACTTTCGAAAGGAGCATGCCAGCAGTGAATAGACAGCCTGATGGGCTGGCCTGAGAAAGCGTTTCAACAGCTTTTTGGAGTCTGTCGTGCTGTTCATAGGCGTAGACTTCGGGCGACCATCAGGGCTCCTGCCCCCCTAATAAAATCCGGAAAGGGGGGGGGCAGAGCCCCCCCCTGGCCGGGGCCATGAGTTTTACCGAGTCGCTGTTTACGTGCCATGTAACGAGCTTCTATACTAGTGGCATGTAAACAAAATAACGCCCACGTTGCCTTCATTGACAAAACACATGGGAAATGGAATCCCAGCGTGCTTTCGTTGGCTTCAATCTCCAATTCTGGCGGAAAGGTAACGCACAGCACCCCCCCCCCGGGAAAATGGAAAGTCTACGCCGCTGGTGCTGTTGTAACGCATGGCATGAGTTTCTGTTCTTGCAGGTATGTGCACTGCACTTCCACGACAGCTTCATCGTACGGAAGTCGATCTATCGTGACCCCCGTAATGGCAAGACAATCAAGACAGCCTTGCCGGTTCCGCGCCTGGACCCTGCTGCGGTGCCATCGATCTTCAAAGAGTGCCCGTCGTATTTGTCCAAGCCTGAGTGCACCAAAGCCAGGGAAGAACCGCAGCAACGTCTAGAGCGCCTGGAGTCTTCTCAACTTGCACAGGCCGTGGCAGATTCATTGATTTCATACACTGAGGAGACCAGCAAGAACCAGTTTCAGGCATTGAAGGAACTCAATGCGTGTCTGAAGTCGGCACAGGTACCAGAGAAGTGGTCAGTGCTTCACACTGCATCCAGTGTTATGTTCTTGCTGATAACAGGAGGCGGCACTCCGACACTTGATGCTTCTGTCGTGATTGAAGACAGTCTGGACGTAATAGCATGCCACAACAAGGTTAGATTGACAAAGATAGACGAGTACCCAATTCCAACCAAAGTTCAGGATGTCAGGTGCCTTCTGGAAATCCTAGACAAACTTTCACATTTTGAAGCCGACTCAGCTGTACCAAAAGATGTGCTCGCAACTATTCACTCCCTACTCAATGTTTTGAAGAAGCAGCTGCCCATGGAAAACAGGAGTACGCCTAAGGCAATACAAGAACAGCTGGAATTAATTACAATGAAGAGCCCCAGATACTCGCCACATCTAATGGTTGTTGCTAGTCTTTTGTTCACGATCTCTCCCCACGCGTACAAATTTTTGCGACATGCGGGTACCGTTACACTGCCTCACCCTGCAACAATCAGAAAGCTGTGTTCCTCATGTGAGCTGTCACCGCAAGGAGAGACAGAGGAGAACTTCTTCTCCTACATGAAGAAACGAGCCAAGCACCTCCAGCCGTACGGAGAAAGTTGTGACATTGATGCTTGACGAAATTCACTTGAAGGCATTTTTGACTACAAGGGAGGCAATGTTTGTGGTGCAGCACATAATACGGCTGAGGCTGCCACGACTGCCCACGTTTTCATGGTGCAAAGTCTGGCTTCTTCGTTCAAAGAGGTGGCTCACATCCTTCCCGTCAAAAGCATTGATGCTGCTATGCTGCACAATGTCACTAGAAAAGTGTTGACTGGCTTGGAGTCACTCGGGTACAAAGTGATCTGCGTTGTCACTGACAATAATGCAATCAACAGGAAGACGATGTCGAACTTCTGCAGCCCTCCAAGGCTTCAATTCGTCTATCCACATCCGTGTGATGCAACACGACCCCTCTTCTACATTGTGGACACTGTGCACCTGCTAAAATGTGTGCGGAACAACTGGATAAACCAGAAGAACCATGGCACGCATTTTTATTACCCAAAGTTTGACATGAGCAGCTATTTGATTGACAAGAACTGTATTATGTGGGCTTCCTTTGAGGCACTGCGCAGACTGCACAAGCTGGAAGCCGGGCGTCTGCTGAAGTACGGCTACCAGCTCACTTCAAAAGCTCTGAATCCATCCAACGTGGAGCGGCAGAACGTCAAGATTGTGCTGCAAGTGTTTAACCAGTTCACAGCGGAAGGGCTTTTAGCACATGCCGGCAATCTTGATCGTGCCGAGGAGACAGCAAACTTCATCAAGATTATTATCCGCTGGTGGTCCGTAGTGAATGTTAAGACACCATCAAAAGGATTTCACAAGCGTGACCTCTTTCAAGAACCAGTTCAAGCAATGGAAAACGACCTAAGGATCGAGTTTCTTGAGAAGTTTGCTGACTGGTTGGATGCCTGGATCTCACTGAGGTTTGACAATGAGGTCTTAACACGGGAAACAATCAGTGCCTTGCGCCTCACATCATCTGGACTCGTAGAGCTTTGCCGCTACTGCCTTGAGGAGCTTAAGCTGCAAACACGTGCTTCTCGGGAAAGTACAGACTGATCCCCTTGAGGCAAAGTTCGGTCAGTACAGGCAACTTGCTGGTGGCCAGTTCCATGTCTCAATCCGGCAGGTGTACGAGTGTGAAACAAGGCTGCGTTTGCAGAATTCACTGCCAGTGCTACCAACAGAAGACTTCAGGCTTCCACAGGAAAGTGTTCGACGAAAACCAAACCTTGATGAAGCCTTCGACATTGATATTACAGACTCTGATTTTGAAACATTGTCCTCCAGCATTTCAGTGATGACATATGTGGCTGGTTATTGTGCTCACGCTGCAACGAAAACACTAAAGTGTGACGAGTGCAAGAGAAACCTTGTCCTCGAAAGGAGTGCGGAACAAACCACTGAAGAAGATAACCTTGTGGATGCACTAAATCGAGGTGGCCTTTGTTTTCCTGCACCAGTTGTTGTAAGTGCAGTGATGCACATGGAGGTTGTCACAGAAAAGCTTCTGTCTCCAGAGCACAGTGTGAAATTTTTGCAACTAGAAGATCAACGAGCTGTACTTAAGCAGCTTACAGTTGCAGTCTTGCCAGACTTCGATGATCTTGACACATGTTTGAACGGGCACGGTCCTGAGCTTGTTATGAGTATACTGTTGAATTCAGCGGCAAACATTCTGTTAAATAATGCGTGCAAAAGGAAGAATGACTTACTTTCTGCAACTTCTGCAGCTTCAAAGGCGAAGAAAAGAAAACTAACCGTTCTTTCCACAAGCTGAGTTGTCTCAACAGTGCTTGCTGTTCTCATGGGTGCAGCAGTGAGCATGTCTGAATTTGTATTTAAGAAATCAGTTGAGCGCTCTCTTCCCGAGGTCGATGAATGCAGCTTGTCTTTTAAGAATTGTGCTTGCAGCTTGCTAATGCGATGCGTAATGTATTGTTTCAACTGTGACTTATCGTTCCGTAAGCTTGCATTCTGTTCATCTGCTGAATGTCTTTTGGTTTCATGTCTTCGTAATTGCCATATATAGCATGTTGACTCAGTTGTTTTTTTGTTACGTTCTTTCTTTGTTTATATCGAGATTGCTTGCCCTGTGCTAGCTTGCAAGTGATAATATGAGCACTGTTTCATCGGTTTATTTTTTTTGTATTCGAGTACTATGCTATTGGCTTGTTAGTTCTGTCTTGTGATATTTAATTTCTCATTTAGTGCCAACATGACTGTCATCTACATAGCTCCCGAATACTCATTTCACCAGTCGGGTTTTGTCCTCTAGTGCTGCATTTGTTATCTGACTAGTGCTTCCTTATGCTTCGTCAACATCATTTCCTAATAAACTTGCGATCAGAGTGCTCTTCCTTTTGCATACAATTGAATCTGTGCGTCCCAAGGCACATAGCTATATAAGAATACGGACTTTTCGAAGCTTGTGAAAAATGCTGGTTTTGCTCTTTATTTCTAAGCTAAATAAAATATTTGGTTGCATCTACTAGTTAGAAGTATCATGTTTTCTTTAGTTCTGGTACGACTACCTACAGGAAAGCTGCAGTTGTGGAGATGGACACTGAGTTGACCTAAGTTCTGAAAGTTTCCAATGCTACATGCAGTATTGCTTTTGATTTCTCCAGTTTTTCCGATGGCAGTTACTCGCGCCGTACTGTTTGGGTAGGCGTTGCTCGTTCCGATATTCTGGCTGTGAGCTCCAACGTATAATCTAGCGCAGAGTTGAAACCATTCAGAGAAATCAGCTAACGCTTGTCCGACAGCAAAATAAAATCATTAAGCTAAAAAAGGAAACCGAAGGCATGTGGAAGAGCTTTCCGCGCTGTATGCCCTCGGTGCGCTCGGGACTGGGCTGTGGGACGACGGCGGGAGCATCCGCCTTCCGGACGTGACGTCACCGATAGCGCGCGCAGGCCTGAAGCTTCTGGGAGGTGTTGGTCCAGAACGCTTCGACTGCAGCATGTCGGGGCGTGGAACATACCCTTAAGTGATACTGAAGGCCCAGAAGAGACATCTTTTTTCAAGAGAGTATTCATTAGATTAAGCGTAGAGACTGTAAACTGGAGAGGTCCGGGAAGCCCCGTTGCAAGTCGTAATCCTAGGAGGTGGACAGCGTCAAGATCCGAAGAATAGACGGCCGTGCCGAGCCGTACATCATGCAACCGTAATCTAATTTTGATCGAACAAGGCACTGATACAAACGCAGCAGGCACCTTCTGTCACTACACCAGGACTTGTGCGAAATAACTTTTAAAATATTCACTGCTGCAGGCATTTCTGTTTTAGTTGCAAGAGATGACTACGAAAGCTAAGCTTCTTATTAAAAATAACCCCTAAAAATTTATGCTGAGGTTGTATATTTAGGATCTGTCCTCCCAGAATTAAAGTGGGTCCTGTAGTGATGCGCCTTCGAAGAGAGAACAGAACACAGACAGTTTTCTCTGCTGAGAAACGGAAACCATTCTCATCGGCCCAACGTGTCAATTCATTATTACCTAGTTGGACTTGGCGTTTACAAATAGCTAAATTACGCGAAGAGCAGGAAACTTGCACATCATCAACATAAAGTGAATAGGAGAGAGATCGGGGGAGAGCCTGTTTAAGAGAGTTTATTTTGATCAGGAACAGAATAACACTCAGCACCGACCCTTGGGGAACACCATTCTCCTGGCAAAACGTTTTACAAAGTGTCGTGCCCAGCCTCACTTGGAACAGAGCGCTCATCGAGGAAGCTCTTGATAAGAGCTAGCATTTTCCCGCGAATTCCAGCTGAAATTAAATCACTTAAAATTCCGTACCAAAAAAATTGGGTTGTGGGGATATTTATACAGCGTGTAGTTGGTCAGCCATTTAAAGTTGCGACGAGTCACTCGCTGTAGATGAGCAATTTAGCCAGTGCGGTACAACCGCTAGCCTGGGGTCTTTAACGTGCACCACGCAGTAGTGATACACGACCGCACGCCGGTGCGATGCTCATCCAGATCGAAACGGGCAGGGGTGGGGCTTGAGCCCAGGATCCCTGGGTTCTGCAGCGCGAGCTTTCGCTCCACGCGCGTCGAGCTGGGTGTGCGCTTTAGCCCACTCGGCCACCGATCCCCCCATGTGGTGTGGTATGCCTTTTCGATATCGGAAAACACCGATACACAATGCTGTTTGTTAACAAAAGACGTCCCTAACCATTTTTTCTAGGCGAACGAGGTGATCAACAGTTGATCTCCCTGTTTGATACCCACACTGAAATTTGTCGAATAAGCTTTTCTGCTCTAAGAAATACACCAGTCTAGAGGTCACCATTCGTTCCATCGTTTTAAGGGAACTGGTGAGTGCAATGGGTCTGTAGCTGGAAGGTAATGATGGATCCTTTCCAGGCTTTAGCAAAGGAATCACAATTGCCCTTTTCCAGAGAATGGGATAAGTGCCCCGGCTCAATACACAGTTAAAAAGCAATAGAATGGTGCCTAATGTTGCAGGATGTAAATGCTGAAGCATACCGTAGTGACTAAGGTCTGGCCCCGGGGACGAATTCTTTTCCTTGTCAAGAGCGATCATCAGTTCCACAGGGGTAAAGGGTCGATTATAAGCCTCGTTAAAGCTACCGGTACATTTTATTGGTACTTTCATTTTGGCAGCCTTGTATTTTAGAAAGGTGTCTGAAGATTGGTCAGATCCCAAAACCGACTGGAAATGTTCACCAAGTATATTTGCCTGCTGTTCCAGTGTGGGTACACTATGGTCATGTGATGTAAAGAGAGGGATATTAAATGCAAGGTAATCCCTTCTATATCTATGAACCCTGTCCCATAGGACTTTTACGCCTGTGGAACTGTTAATTGAGAAAACATACATCCACGTTTTCTGTTTTTTTTTTAGATTGGCGTTTTACGAAGCGGGTCTTAGCACGTAGCTTTTTAAACTTAATGACAGTTTCAACAGTTGGGTAATGGCGCACAATTGTCCAGGCACAGGTTTTCCGCTTACGAGCTAGTCCACACTCCTCATTTCACCAAGGCTTTGGTTTTGATGGTAAACGTCCTGACGTTTTTGGAATTGAGCGCTGTGCTGCTTGGACAATTACATTAGTCAGGACTTCACAGGCTTCATCAACATCTAAGCTAGCTTGTGTATCTGAGTGAACTCTGACTCCTTTTTAAAAGTAGTCCAGTCAGCCTTTTCAACTTCCAACGCGGAGTTCGAGTTTGTAATGACTTAAAAGAGACCATACTTTTTAAAAGAATGGGAAAGTGATCGCTACCATAGGGATTCTGATCTACTCGCCATGAAAAGTCAGGCAGTAACGAAGCACTAGCAATGGAGAGGCCGATGGAAGTGGATGATAGGGAGGAGGCGCTAAAATAAGTTGAAGCGCCAGCAATAAAAAGACAAAGGCTTCGGGAAGTTAAAACTGATTCGATGATTTTTCCACAAACATTAGTTCGATTCCCACCCCAAAGGGTAACGTGAGAGTTAAGATCCCCCATCAAAAAAAAGGGCTTTGGAAGTTGATCTAACAGAGAGTGAACTTCTGCACTTGTTATATCTTGTGTGGGTGATAAATATAGTGAACAAAGAGAAATGACCTTGTGTACAAGACCACGCACTGCCACTGCTTCTAAAGGAGCGTGAAGGGTATGGCCGTACAAGCAGTCAGCCTTGGAACTACTATCGCTACTCCTCCAGATGAAATGGAAGCGTTCAGGCGGTCCTCCCAGAAGACAATAAAATTTCGAAAGAAGTTTGTGTTTGTGGCATTATATGTGTTTCTTGTAAACACAGGGCTGCAGGTTTGTGTTCCTGCAGAAGATACTCAACGTCGTCAAGGTTAGAAAGTAATCCCTTCAATTTCATTGAAAAAATGTTGCAGCCATGTGTTGGAGACCCATGCTTCGGGGTGTTATTTGTTTTTTACTTTTATGGTGGGCCTTGGGAGTCTGCCACTCCATGTCGTCTGTGTCAGACGCATGAGAGGAGGCCTGGGTACTCTCATCCAGAGGTTTCGACTCCTGTGGCGAGACCTTTCCAGAAGGTATGGAAAGACTCTGGCCACGAGGCGGCAGGCCTCGGCCACAACCACCTGCGGCCAAAGAGGCGGTGGAGGTGCCTGGCAGAGAGGCGCCAGAGACTTTCTTTTCCTGCCCTTTGGGTGTTGGAATGGCACAGGAACCTTGCCGCTCCTTGGATGAGGATGTCCTCTCGTGAGAGCGTGGGCCCTTCCCCCTTGAAAGGGATCACGGGCCACAGACGGGCTTGGCCGTTGCCGACCCATCCTGTGAAGGAGATGCCGTCTGTGCTCCCTCGCCACTAACTTGGACAGACTGCTACCCCGTGAGAGTGGGAGGGGTGGTCGTCTGGCTGGAGGATGCAGTAGACCCCCCAGCCGAAACTGCACCATCGCGCAGCTGGATTTTCAGTTTGGCGTGGGGGACAGCCGTGGCTTCCGATAGTCCAGAAAAGACGTCTGGGTTGCCACTGCAACCCTCAGTGGTGCATGTTCCGCTGCACCACCTGCGCGTAGCCGCCCTTTCGCATGAAAGCAAAACGACGGCGCGCCTCTAGGTATGACAAGTTTTCTTTTACTTTTAGAGTCAGTACTTCTTCCTCATCTTTCCATATCCTGACATGATCTAGAGTATGCCGGGTGGGCCTCATTGCAGTTTGTGCACTGTGCGCTGTTTGTGCAGGAATCGGTCTTGTGTTCCGTTTTACTGAATTTCGTGCATGTGGCTTTTCCGCGGCAGTTCTGGGAGCCATGTCTATATTTCTGACACTGGAAACATCTCCGGAGGTTAGGAATATACGGTCAAACCCTGCAGTGGAGGTATCCGGCCTTGACAGCTTCAGGAAGTGTGGTGGCCTAAAATGTTAGAACGATGTGCTTCGTTCTTATTTCCTGCCCGTCACGTCGCATGCAGATACGCCTTGCGGCCACCACTCCTTGGTCAGAAAGACCTTCAGCAATTTCATTGTTTGTTGTTACTGGAAGGTATTCCTCAGAGATAACTCCTTGAATCGTATTCACTGTGCGCTCTGGCGTCACTGACACCTTATGGTCGGACACTGAACGCAATGCAGGAGCGCCGTACTCTGCTTGCTGGTTTCAATTTGTCCCAGAAGGTCGCCAGAAGACATTTTTCGGCTTTGAAGCTCTCTCCCACAATACTTTCAAGTACTTTCGCAACCAGGAGGGGCGATCATTTTGACAGCTGTTTGTCACTTTCGGAATGAATGACCAAAACTCTGGATGCTAGGAATCGTTACATGGAGTCATGTCCGGATATTAAAACTTCTGTGCGGACTCTTTTGGGAGGCCGATCAACTTGGTTTTGCTTGGAACCCATAAACATGGGGAGGTTTTCAGAAACCGTGGCGCACCGCCACCAGCGAGCCCAACAAGGGGTAGGTTGCACCTACATAACAAGTATGGCTTGGCTGGGTCTGCCACAGTAACAGTGCTACCCGGTAACTATAACCAAGTGTGGTATCAGAAGGGTATCTGCCGCCACCCAAGGTTAGCCTTCGCTGCCCAAGAAGGTGAAAAATGAAGAGAGTGTAGAAGAAAAGAAAGAAAAAGGAAGGGGAAGGAAAAGTCAAAAAAGGAAGAACAGGGTAGAAGAGGTGACTGACTGAATCATCCTGGTCGGGCCAAGCCAGCACACGTGTCTACGAGAAGCAGGGGCCGAAGCGGTGTATTGCCTCGTCCGGGGGCCCCGAAGGGTCCAAACATACCCCGGGCTCAGCTCAACCACCAGGGTCCCCTTTTCCCCGGACACGGGTACGCCACGCACAGCCAGACGTGGGTGGGCGAACCCACATGGCTCGGGGTTCGTAGTGACGCCACTCACCAAGCACCTACAAAAGTAGGTGCCTCCTGCGTGCGAGTGTGGTGGCCCACGTCGCTGGGGTGCGTAGTGACGCTACTCACCAAGCAGCTAGCACCTAAGGTGCATGCGCAACCTGCGGGGCTAGGGGTTTCGTGGAGACGCCACTATCCAAACACCCACTTCCACAGGTGCCCCCTGCGGGGACAGAGCCTTGAGAGAGTCGTGAAGGAACCGAACTTGCCTCCAGCAGTTGAACCTCAAAATCCTGCAGATGCGCTTGGTATGTCCGCTTGATGGTTGTAGGCAGCCCAGGACGCTTGTTACTTCTGCTGCTGCTTGGGTGTTCTTGATGCAGGTTTAAAGATACCGAGCGCGGCATGTTGACACATTAGAAAGGTATGCACTTGGGCTAGTTGGTGATTCATATTTCCGAGGGTAAAAGCGCTAAAAACAACGAACAAGTAAAAAAAACATGAACAACACAAAGCGCTGTGTGTTGTTCGTTTCTTTTACTTGTCCGTTGTTTTAGCGCTTTTACCTTCAGAAATATGTTAACACAGCTATGAGGTTGACGAAATGTTCAGATTGGCTTGGAAGGGAAACAAGTGTGTAAGGCTGTCCGGTATGTCGACGACTATCTGGTGCTATGGCAACGTTCTGAGAATCTTTTGAGGCGCCAGGTTGTTGAAAGTGTGTTAAAAGTGTTTCATGACAACTCAAATGGCTTAAAGTTCACTCACGAACTCCCGGACGGCCAGTTTCTTTAGTTTCTAGACTTGAGACTGCAGTTCACGGGAAACCATGTGTAAGAGAGTGATTTTATCGACGCGTGGTGATTAGTGAAGTTACTGAGTGATTCAGTGTATTTTTTTCGGAGGCTGTTTGCTTTAGCTGTTTTTAAATAAGTGTTCCGTTGACAGTTAGTGCTCGTCCTGTTTGCCTTCCTTTTTGGTCCTTGTCTTTGCTAGCGGTTTTAATTTTATAAATTCACTACGGCTTCTATTGAACCTTAATTTCCGGCTTCGAGTGAACATCTATACAATATACTCTGATTCTGCCGTGCATGGTATAAAAGTATAGCTCTAATTTCTTTCGTAGAGTCTGACCCAAACCGCGTGAGCTTGTTGATAAGAGTACAAATATTTTTTTATATTTTCTGTTTTCAATAAAATATCTTGATTTTACGAAACATTCTTCCTCAGCAAAAAAACGTCGATACGTTCTCTGGGGATATCATTAGCAACAAAGATGTTCCTTCTTTTTGGTCCCGTAGAGATGCCTCAATAAGGAAGACCAGAGACTATAAAAAAAAATGTCGTGGTCGAGAGCTCCAGCACTAACATCAATAGCGGCGTTCTCGAGAACGCAGAAACGTAAACACTACCTGCCTGAAAGGAACTCCGTGCGCCGACATCATCAAGGCACACAATACACAGTCACTGAATGCAGGTCACCGGAACGTCCGATACTCTGGACCTGGTGGCACCACTTTTGACATACAAACATTGAAAAAAACAGAAATGTACGACAAAAAAAAACAAAAAACACCGGTGTGGAAGAAAACAAAAATTTCGTACTTCTGTGAAGAACAGCCAAGAAAGAAAAATGAACACCAACCTGCGCTTTCTTCGAGCCGTTTTTGTCCGCTTTGACCGAAACAAACTTCGAGCGTTGGCATGGAGACCAGCGATGCTTGTATGAGAAAAAGTATAATAAAAGTTTCCTTAAAATTAAAATAAGAAAAGCGGGCGGAATCACGACAATTCATAAAGACACTCCAAAAGCGCGGTTTCTAACTCAGTCGAAAAGAAAAAAAAGTATAATAACTTTTGTGGTTAGTACTGACCAGTAAGTGGCTCGTGGAGTTTCCTCGCGTGCCTTTTTTGTGTGCAGCTCCAAAAGTTCAAAATGTCACCCTGCGGGTAAATTCTTAAATACCTGGTTTCGCTGAACGCTTCAGGTGTGGTAGAAATGTAGTAGAGCGCACTTCAACCGTTATTACATTTTTTAGAACCACTGCCGCCTTAAAACCTAATGAGCTCCAAATTACAAGTACACCACTTCTTCAAACAAAAAAAATCACCTAAGGAAGAGGCATTTTACCCTGTAAAAAAGATTGTGTCTGCCTACTTGGGTCCTCAAAATATAAATACGCGGTGTATTATATTTTTTTTGCTTTAGATGATTGGTATTTTGTTAAGGCGCGTTGAGGGAGATTTTATGTTAAAGCAAATAGAAGGTTCTTTACCCGTATAACATCTAAATGATTCAACCTTACACGTAAAGAAAGGTACGTCGCTTGTCTGCCTTATTTTAAGGAGCGATAAAAAACGTTCACCCCGTCGCTCGTTTTAATTCTCGCTATGAAAGTCGAAAAAACAAAATGATATGTTGTATAGCGCCCAGGATTCATAAAATATGAAACATACAAAGAAAAATAGAAATATATATTTTCGATTTTTCCACTTTCATCCCTTCTAAAAACAAGATAACGAGCAAAAAAAAAACGATCATCAAAAAAAAAAAACAAGAAAAACGATGTCTATAAATATTAAGCCGTGATAGAAAATATTTCAGATTCAACATATGTGTGTACTGAACCAGCCAAACGCTGCGCCTTTAAAAAGAGCCCCAAATTGATAAGGATGCAGGCAGTCACATTGGAGGTAGCACGCTTCTTGCGAGTAAAAATAGATAAAAATAAAAATAAATAAAAAGACGTTGCTTTTTTAACATTCAATATGCCTTTCCTTTAAAGAATTGATGTGGTAAACATTTTGAAAATAGAAACGCGTTGTCCAGTCATGCTGTTCTTTGCGCATATATAACTTATAATTTTCCTGTACATCGTATCGAACACAAGGTCTATCCCAAATGTCCGTGCTTGCCGACGCATTGAGAAATCCCGTCCAGCTAACAACTGATCTAGATATAAAACGCCACCTCTCTCGTCGGTAGTCATGCTCAGAAATGCAAACGAAGCCTTCGCAATAATGCCAGACCCCATCAAAGTTACATCACAGAGATAATTAAGTCGGATTGCGCCATACGCTCTTCCCAGGAAAGAAATTGAGTTCAAGAAAAGGTCAATTCAAGGTCACTGCGAGGTCTATTCGAGGTTAACGCCAAGGTTGAATTGCAACAAGTTACTTTATATAACAGCCTGATCACAACTTCTTCGTTTTCAGCATCCACAGTCTACTTGCAACAGAGCTCTGCCTATAAGATGGCTGTTCCACGAGAGAGTAAGGAATGAACCATTCGCGACCAGTGTCATTATTGTATTAAAGGTGATTATTATTATCTTATCTTGATAATATAATCCATATTGCCCTTTTAGCAATGTCCTATTTATCATCCCACTTCGGTTATTTTTGTTAGGATGAACGCGAATATTGTTAGCATTTGGAGCTTTCAGGTTATCATTTTGTTGAAATTTTTTTTACAACAATGAGCGGGGCTTAAAAATAAAATATGAGACACAGCTGCAGCAGTCATTATCATCAGATTGTCATCGCTATTGCATTTACCAGAAATGTCAATAGTGTAGTTAAAAATATTCGATACTAGATTTAATTTGGTTGTTTACGCGCGAGAGCGACGAATGAAATATGACATAACAAAGAACTCACGCATAATTTCGACAATTTTATAATCTTTCGACATGCAACCTTCATCAAATTTTGCACACCTCGGCCGGGATTAGAACTTGAAAAGCTGGGAAACGTTGGTCGGAGATCACCGCTAGTACGATCAAAATTAATTAATGTCCTTAGGTGCAACCTAGGTTCGGCGCATTGTCAGCAAGTTTTAATACGATGTAATAAAATAATCTCTAGTTTTTCTTTAAACAATGAAAGGCAACGAGGAGGCTTTATATGCGTACAAAGCAGTAGAAAATGAGTCGTAGAATCGCCACACGCACGAAATAAAAAAAAAAAGACGGGCAGTCAGTCGGACCAGCTGTAAAAATAAAAATAGTCCCTAATAAGAAGACTCGCTTGATTTTTCACTTTCCGTACGTAGTGACTTGAGTTCTTTTAAGTTGTAATTTCGCGACGCTTACTGCGAGGCTGCCCCTAGATAGCCTAAATCTGAACGAGGGAGCAGGTGAGACCACATAGAGCGTTTTATACGTATTGGCGGGTGCCTGCCTCCTAGGCAGATTGGTCTTAGTGCGGGTCAAGATGCCGAGACGCTTTCAGGTGATAAGCGCCTTATTTTTATCATCGATTTAGGTTGTGTTTTGTGAAATAAGCCTCAGCTGTGTTTGGAGATTAGTGTTCTCCTGTCGTTCTATTTCCCAAATCTCTAGGGTTAAGAAATGTCCACCCTCACTATTCGTATTGCAAAAGTTGCCCACAGACCACGTGAGGCCAAGCGAGCAGTTGGGAATACATTAAAAATCGAGGTGCACTAAACTCGTGTTCACCTCAGAAACCGCACTAAAGAAAAATGTCCGTCTTCTAGCGGAGCATTACTGATGTACTCTTCTCTCTGGTGAATTAAGGTATATGTGGATGAATTTTAAATTAGCTCAGCGTTGTTTTATCGATGCGTAGATGTTTCAAACGCCAAAAGCATTGCTTTTATTTTGACATCCAAACTTTGTAAGAACTGCTTCGTGCTACACATGAATGAAGCGCAAAGATTTCTTTCTTTTATGTGACAGCGAGTATCGTTGCCCCCGCTGAAGCGAGATACATCTTGTGGAGCCTTCGAGAGCGACTGAAACGAGGAATGACGCAGAAGGAAAAAATCCGGGAAGCTGAAGGCGACCGGAAATTGAACTATGAGAAAAATATATAGAAGCGAAGTCATGAAAAAAAAAATGCCGGAACGAAATATATATATATACAGGACACTTTCCTTTTGCGTTTGTTTTATACTTGGTTTAATGAAGCAATGGTGATGGTGCAGGCTAGCTGGTGTAAATTGAGCATAGTTGTAAAATCCGAGACAGGAGATACGGACAAGGGACAAGACACAGAACTACACGCACGAAGATTTCATCCGTGTCGTTCTGTGTCTTCTCCCTTAAACGTTGTTAAAAATGCGCACAAATGAAAGGAACAGGAAAGAGAGAAGAGAGAAGATACAAAGACTTGTCTCTTCTCTCTTCTCTCCCCTCTTCCTTTCTATTTGTGCGCATTTTTAACTCATGTTTAATTATTACCAACTCGCCAAACTAACATCCTTATTACAGTTTTGTCTCTTGTCGGTATCCCCAGTCTCGGGCTTACAACTATGCTTGGTTTGATATGGTTGCCCAAGCATCATGCACGCGAAAGGTTTGATTTTTCCTGATTATTATAACTGATATCGTCCTAGTTCCGGCATCAGATAATTGCTTTGAATCAACATGTTGTCTAAAAAAAAAGATAGATTGAGAGATAAAGAGTAAGAAAGAAACTAATGTCAGTTTGGCTCCCGCCTAACTGGCCATGCCTATCTCCTTATCTTTTTTAATCAATATTAATAACGGGGCTCTCCCGAAAACGATTTTAAAATTTGTTCCTATTCTTGGTTTATTATTTCGCGACCGCTCCGCTTTGACCTTTTTTCATTCATCCGCGGTTTCCAATAATTGCTTTCTTTTTGATTCTAAACCGGCACTCGCATTTGCATAAAATATATTGATGTCTGATATTGACCTCGAAACTTTCGGGGTTTGTTGAGGCTTGATCGCCGCAGCGAAAAGGAAAAAAAGTTGTCAGATATATTGAGGACACGCCTTATTCGGAACCATATTTTTTTACCTCTCAGCCAAAACAAAAACGAGACTACGGATCGATATTAACTTTACAGAATTACTATTGTCGATATCACCCCCCCCCCCCCGAAACCAAATCCGACTCTCTAATATCTGCGTTCCTTGCGCCCTTAACGTGTGTTAGATTATTCCTATAACGCGCAAGGGTTCCGAATATACATATATATATATATATATATATATATATATATATATATATATATATATATATATATATATAAGACGTATGCTCTCAAATACATCCCCGCGTGTTCAAATGTTTTTTTTCAGGAATTTATATATATATATATATATATTTTTTACCGTTTTACGTTTTGTAGTGAATGATAGCGCTCACTACAAAGTGAACGCTTAAGGTGTTTCTGACCAAAACTTCAGCTCAGTCAAAACGAGCATGAGACTCGTGTGATCCGCGGGTCGCGACACTTGCAACATGTTCTCCAGACTCTTGGTGGTCGCATTTTTCGATATTTCACTATGCTTTCAAGCTCGAGAAAAAAAAACGCAGCTTGCAGGTGTGACTTCAGCAAACGAGATGTGCGGTAACAACTCTTTAAAGACTACGAAATACCGGCCAAGCGTATCATTAGAGTGGAAAATGCAGCGATCCTCGGAGACCAAAAAACGTGCGAAGCCAAACAGAGCCCTCCGTCTTGAAATGACGGTAGCTGGAACGCGCGTCCGACTGGTGTGTTTACCGCGTTCAATAATAAGCTGCTCCGCCGATTTCCACCCGATGAAGTAATAAACGTGCCAGCGCTCTCGCCGGTCGCGATCCTGGAGGTGGGTGTGGCAGATGCCAGTTCCGCTGCGGATCGCTGTACACAACTTGACAGTCCACGGAAACTTAGGCTACTATTAGTTGAGACGCCACGACGACGGCGACACCCGCGTTCCCTCGTGATTGTCTTTTTTTTTTCTAGACCCCTTTCACCCAGCCACCAGGTTCGCGATATCCGACGGCACGACGCTCAGGATTCTGTGACGTCATTTGTCTACATTTTATACGACCGCTTTCGATGCATGGGCGGAGTGGGACGCTAAATATACACCGTTCGGAGGCGCATTGCGTGCGCCGCATCTGAAAACGCACCCGGTGCTCCAATACAGTAAAAGCACAACGCTTTTGATATAGACAAAAAAATCGCACAAATGAAAAAAATATATATATACTCCGCGGTTTTAAAAATTACAGCCTAGAGCCTAAGAATGGCAAGTTTTTGGTTTATGTTTTAGAGGGTACAACATATAACGGTTTCAGAAGCATTCATTTGGAACATTTCTAAGTCACTCATCTTGCAGATCAACAATTTTGCTTCTTTCAACATTCTCTATATATATTTATATATATATATATATATATATATATATATATATATATATATATATATATATATATATATATATATATATATATATATATATATATATATATATATATATATCGTTTTTTTTTACTTAGCAGATTTGTTTTAAAAAAAGCCGTGAAAGCTAAACTTATGCGGTTTGTGCAGGTGAGTTATACCGCCAAAGGGACATAGTATAGTTGTCTAATCGTAACGATCGGTCGGCTAATTAATTGAAATTCGTTAAATAACTTTTTAAATAATAAAAATAGACATGTGGTTCCAAATAGAAACGTGCTGAGCATCATCGGAAACCCCTGAAGTAGTAATTATCAGAAAGACTTTGAGCGCGTGAGAAGCGCAGTAGTATACTAAAGTTACCACTCGTGGAGCAGGCACAGGACTGGGGCTAGATTAGAGTTGAAAAAATCGCGCGGGCGCCTTACCGCAACCTCTAGCCTTGTACCTGCTCCACGAGTGGTAACTTTAGTGCACTACTACGCTTCTTACGCGCTCAAAGTCTTTCTCAAACATTACTGATTTAGGTGTTTTCTATGACGCTGAGCAAGTTTTTAATTGAAACCATATGTCTATTTTCATTATATAAAAATAATTAAAAATTGTCATGAATTAGCCGACTGATCGGTACAATTAGTCCCGTATACTATGTCCCCCTGGCCGTACAACTCACCTGCACAAACCGCATAACTTAAAATTTTACGGCTTTTTTTAAACAATTTTTTTAATTAAAAAACGGTATATTAGTGTTCAGCTTTATATGAAAACTGAGCAATAGTATTTTTTCCTCTTTATATTAATTTATTTATATTATTTCACTATTGACCGGAAAGTATAGGTTCAATAAATTTGCAATTTTTTTCCGAACAATTATACAATCGTTTTTCTATCATCGTGGGAAAGGAACAAATTTAAAATCAGTTGATCAATTGACTCAAGAGTTGTACTTTTATCCAAGTATAAATAATAAAAAAACTGGTCGTCTACTAATCTTATTGCGACCAACATTGGAAACATGACGACGCTATTTCAGAATGTAATTCACTTCCAGCTAAATTGAACCTTTTAAAAGTTTACTGAGCTGGAATGCGGAAACGAGCTCCCCAATTAATGGTGGAGCAGCGCGCACTTGACAGCCAGTTCATCACAAAGCCCAACAAAAAATGTCCGCTTCCGAGAAGCTCCGCGAAGGCGGTGCGAAGAGCGTTACCATTCATTAGAAGCAGGACTCTCATTAGGCCCGGACCACGAGCCCGGAAGCCGAGGCGTGCCGGACCCATTCCAACGTCCTCGGACCCTTTTTAATTAAATCTTCAATGCTGCGTGTGCGAGCAGCACCGTTCGGTTGCCGACAACCGACTTCCCGAAATGATTTAACATTTCTGGAGGACGGAATGGCCTTTCCTGAGATTTCAAAGGATGCTTCAATTCTTAAACTAACTGGCAACAATTATATGAGGTAACAAGATGCCTGAAGTGTGATTATCTGAAACACGGCTTATTTAGCGGATTTAGAATGAACCCAAACCTCCACATGCCGAAATATTGTGGAAAGCACGCAACTAAGGCGACAACACATTAGAGACGGACATTTGAAACCCTGTGGATGCTTTCATCCGAGAGACGGAATCATAATTTTTTGTGTGTGTTTTGTATAGACTAGGTGTCGCAAGATAACACCCGTTAAAGAGGGTACAGCCGTTAGCATCTGTCCATTCATCCATGCGAGATCGAGTTCCGTCCGAGGTGCCCGTAAGGTAATGTGAAGGGGGCCATAAAAACTAGGGTTTCGGGCTAGCTGGTCCATACTAATTAAAATGGTTTAAAAAGCGCGAACAGAACGAGGACAAGGAAAACACGAAGACAACAGGACAGGCACTAACTATCAACTATTTTTTTTCGACGTGAGTAAGTGTGTGTTTATATGTCATTAGTGTGTGCATACAGGGTGCATCACGAAAGGTGAACAAATTCGATATTGCAAAAACTACGCGTCGCAACAAAAAAGACTTGTGTCGTTTTGGTCCTGGGCCAGGGGCCTATTTAGGAAAATTATTAAAGTCCGGGATAATCAAGTTGTTAATTATTTTAGCGTAATTAACTTTTTTAATATTGTGTTTAAGGGCATGGTTTCAATTAGAAAATTGCTCAGCACCATGATAAAACACTAAATCAACAAATTGCAGAACGATGGAAGGCACGCGCAGCATTTTACGCCTTTCCGAAAAACCCCACAAATTCGACAGGTTTTTAAGTTTCGGTTCGCTATCGGAGCGCATCTCTGCCCCGACGGCACCGCGCCCCGTGGAGAGATAGTGCAACCAGCCTCTGCTGCGTTGCACGACGACAGCGCAGCAGAGGTTGGGACAGAAACGCATCCAACAACTTGAATACTGTAGGATCGGATGCACCGATAAAATTTTGAAATACCCGGTGTCAGCTTTCAACGCTGTGGTTGTTTATGGGAAGGCTGATCTCTGTCACGCAATTCCACATGGATATGGGGAACCTTGGGTCCTTATTGGTGTCGACCGACCCAGGTATTCTCAAAGTAGCCAAAGAAGTCTTGGTACTGTTCCGTGCGTCTGAAGAAGTCCAGCAGCTGTCTTGCGAGCGTACGATATCCATCGCAGACATCGAAAACTTTGGAGAAGCACAGTGCGATGCATTTCTTCAGGATGAGGTGGTAGCTGGAGTTATCATTGAATCGCGCGTACATGCCATGCTCTTGAATTTGGCGACAGACGCTTTGCGCGAAATTGAATAAGCATCTATGCACCTCGACGTCAGGAATACATTCCCGAGAAGCATTTTCTTCAACAGCTGTTTTGAAATCCATCACTACTGTGTGCACCTGTCGTGGGCTTGAAGTGACGTCGTCAATAGCCACAAGTAGCATGCGCATTGTTCTTTTCTACGTCGCTTCGCGCTTGTTTGCAAAGAGGTAGTAAACAAGGGAAAGCACCCTGCCTTTGTTGAGTCCATGTTAGACCCGAAGCTGGTAGAACATCTCTGAGGCCACTTTAAATGTGCCGTCGCAAAACCAGGTTTCCCAGGTGTTTAAGAGGCGCAGGTCGGTGTTACAGGCAATCATTATTATTCTTTCCGAGTTACTTCACATAGTGTCCTCTACGAGAAATACTTCAATTGACGTTGTTCTTGTCATACGCAGGTGTTCTGGTACAATTATGTCTTCGATTCGGTGGAAAACTTGAAATGCGCTATAGGCTTCGCGTCGAACTTTGTTCACTTTCCTTTTTGGTGAAGACAGCTTGGGGAGCTTGGCGATAGTCGCCGGTCTTGCCTCTTGTTGGCAGGCGGCCACGACGTTCCAAAGGGTGTCGTGGGAACGCTTTGCTGCAGTTTTGATCTTATCTTGTAAACGCGCCGCAGTGACATTTTCTGGACTCGGTAGATGGCAAATGTGGCCTTGTGTCATAGGGGTCGTCTCAGCTGCAGTAACAGCTCGTCCCCGGCAACCCTCCTGGAATATCTCGCATCTCCATGCCGTCGTCTCGTCTTCGGTCCTGTTCTTGGTGTACATGTAACCTTCGAAGCAGAGCTTTGGCGAGCCTCGACGAGAAGCCACAAAGGTAGCCACGTTTTATAAACACAATTGATGGCAATCAGTGAGTCGGGCCGGCTGGACTGTTCGACTGTTGGATTCTCGATTCCCAGTGCAGGACAGCCTTGCGTTGCACGGGTGACAATAGAAGAAAGACGAAGTGCATATGTCGGCTCCGCACGTGAAAAACCGATTTTATAACTTCTAGGCAGAAGACTTTGTGGTATAAAATATCCAGTTATGAAATGTTCTTGGTATGAAGCGTCTTGGGATGAGACGTCTCGGGATAGAACGTTTCTGTGATAAAGTGTCCGGGATGAACAGTCCTTGGATGAAATGAATTAAGATAAAGTGAGCGGCCCTTGAATCGGCTAAACCGTATGGACTATTCTGACATGAAATGTCGCGGTACGGATTGTCCATGGGATAAACTGTCTTGGTGTAAAACATCTTGGGATGAAAAGACTTTGGTATGATATGTCTCGGATAAACTGTCCTGGGATGAAGTGACTTGGGATGCAGTGTGGTAGAGCCGAAATAAAGCCAAACAAAAGAAATCGCAAAGAAACAGAAGCAGGTAGGTGAGGGGAGCTGAGGATGAGCGTTCCTCGCGATAACGTAAGGTGGTTCTCGGCAGTGGTAAAAATGGCTTGCTAGTTCGTTTGCTTCTTGCGCACCTCGGGCGCTTGTTTATTCCCCGAACTCACCCACGTGTATTTTCGGTTTGTTTTCTTTACCCCCAATTTTAACGAATGACTGCGCACGCTTGGCTCCCTCATCATAGCGCGTCCCCTACGCCCACTTTATATTTATTTTTGATTTGCATGCTTCTTGCGTTTCAATGCACCGAATACGCATTTTAGAACACGTGCTCGCCGTAGAGACCGTTTCTACGCGGGCGCCGCCACCTCGAATCGCGGAACTTCTGGTATGGGAAAACATCGTTTTCTTCACGCCACACCACTGGGAGAAGCTCACGTTTTTTTTCGCGACTGTATATCATTCTGGTTTTGTATTTTCTATATTATTTACTTCTTCCAGGTCGTAATGTCTCGCATTTTTTTTTCTTATATTCTTTTCATCCGCATACGATGTTTGTCGATTACGGGGCTGGGGACGAGGCTAAGCGAAAAAAGTCTAGACCATCTCCACAAGGGTGCCGCCATCTTGGATGTTGTCACATCCAGTATGGGCGAAAGCATTATTTTCCCGTCGTCTCATTAATAGAATGAATTTAGGATATAAGCGCAATCACCTATTCTCGTTTTTTTCTCCTCTCTATTTTTTTATTATTTGCAGGTATAAATGTTTTATTATTTTTTCGCCACCCATACCTAATATGCCCACCAGGTGGCTGGGGACAAGGCTGAGCAAAAAAAAATCTCTATATTAAGCCCTTCCTTGTTTTCCTTTTTTGTACGTCCGCCATGTAGTCTTGGTGCAATGAAACGACTCTATATATAAGAAAAATATCAAAAAAGAAATGTTTTGGGAGCTTCGTAGTACGCTGTCTTTTCTCCTAAAGCTGCGAGGGACCCTGATTAAGATTCACGCGTCGCACGTACGACGTGTTTCGCAATGGCTGAGAGAAAGATGGCGAAAGCCTCATCAGTCTCATTATCATCACCGGACAAGGAAGGCAGATTGCGTTCCGGTGCATCAAGTCGGATTAAGTTCTAAAGGTCTTTATCGCGTTTCACATGGCGTAGTTTTTACTGCATGTTGTTGTTGGTTTTTTCTGCGTGTTGCCTGCAGATTTCGTCCGAATCATGGAAAAAGTAAACATTCCAAAAGAGAAGAAAAAACATTTTGCAACGAGTAACATAGGGTGGTGCCTCATTTGCGTAAGCCGTTAAGTAATTGCATCTCCTCAGATGCAGGCTCGAATGACTCCGCGCTGTCATAATAAACTGTTTGATGAACAGGGATGAGAAAAATGTTCTCTAGCGCTCTGCATTTGTAAGTACATTGCGTCTTACACTTTATGGAAGCTATGTTCTTCTGAGTATCTTTCGTGCCACACAACGAACAAAAATTATCAGGGGCCAACAATGAAGACCAAAGCTTTTTTTTGTTATTATGCTTCATTTATGGCGCAATCTTCTATTATATAAAAGTTGATGAATGCGCACCAAACAAGTGAAGAAATTTGCCCGACGCCTCTCAGCAGCACTTGAAGAGAAGACTCCCTAAAGCCACAGCCGAGCAGTCGACAATTCGCACAGAATGCTTGCTTCTTCAGTGCCCTCAAGAAGCGATATTTTAATAAAATTTTGACTGCCATTGTGAGCAAACAAACCCCTCGACAGGCTTGGATCACCTTAGAAATATGTTGAAGGTTTGCAGTACGAAAAGAAAGTTGGCGGCGAAGACTCGAAGTCATGAGGTTCATGGTTCAGTGTCGGTATCTGTATCTAAGGAAAGTAACACCACCCTAAGAAGAGTTTTAAGACGTCATAGTGGCGACTAAAATATAATAAACGGTAAAACTGAGCTGAGGAAACTCCACTTATAAATTAATAAAAGCATAATCACGTCGTACTTTTAACGCCGATTGCGAATCATGAGTCGTTTTCTATGCGAAAATTGTCAAAAGTGAGCGTAAGGAGCGAGTGCCATTACTGGTCTACAAAAACTCCCAAATAACACGAAGAAAGGCCGTCCGAAGGTGGGTGCCGGGGGGGGGGGGGAGTAATTTATTGGCTGTTTCGCCAATCAGAAGCCTTTTTTAGCGAACGGCCGCCCTAGGTAGGAAGTTGACGTTTTTCGTTTCTAACTTTTTCCTCGGGTATGTCTGCTCAGTGAAATTTTATAACCTTAGTGCAGATTCTTCGGCCACCTCTAAAAACTCTTAGCTCTTTACATTCCCAAACCGATTCATGCGGTTCCTTCAAACAGCCATTCATCTCTTTGACTGACCCTGCACTTTAAAGGTAAACAAGGTGTTTTTCGAAACGCGAGCAAAAGTCAATCTTGCAGACAGTACCACATACCACTGAAGAACGTTTAATGTGGTATTGGTAGAGGTATAGGGCCGATTTGGAAAAACAAATAGCATCCGCTATAATTAGTTCATTAGGTACTTTTGGGTAATTAATTTTAATTAGGACATTTAAATATATACTTTCAATTCGAAACTTGTCGAGTATCGTCGATAACCGATAAATCAACACATTTTAGAAACATGGGAGGCACGTACAACATTTCCCGGCGTCTAGAAAAAAAAATTAGTTTGGATGCGTTTCCCGGCTTCGGTTTTCTATAGGAGCGCATCTTTGCACCGGCGGTCCTGTCCCCGTGGCCGAGGCGCACAACGCTCGTATGCCACACTTGCTTCCCTCGTACGCGAGAAGCAAAGCGGCAGTTGCGCGCGCTGGTCACAGGAGGCAGGAGTGCTAGCGCAAAGATACGTTCCCACGGGAAACAGAAACCGATACTCCGTTTCGCAATAACTTGGCGAACCGTGGAGGCTACGACTCCCGCGACCCAATCAGAGCGTCGGAGCGAGGCACGTGGCCGCACGTCAAGGGAGCGTGTGTCAGGGGGGAACGAGGGAAAGGGAACGCGGCTCACCGCGGTGGCGGCCATTAGAAAACCGCTTACGTTGCCAGCAGCGAAGAAGTTGCTGCCATACACGGCGGACTGAGTGTTACTATCTTTTAGTTTGGGAAAGAGAATGTATTGTTGTGTTACATATGTCCGCCTGCAAACAAACAACTAAGTTTAATTATATTAATTTTGTTTAATAGGTTCGAAACCTTAAAAACGGGCTTTCGACAACTTATTGCTTCCGTCATTTCGGAGTACACAAGGCAGTTATCTCGCTGATCTGGTTTCGGTTTCGGAGACCGTGAGCCCGGCACAAACTGTGAACGCTTCAGGGTAAACGTTCCAGAGCAGGGTAAAATACAACCACACGGCCCACCAGAGCAAACGCGTAGCTATCGCAAATCTTGGCTTGTGATTGCGCCTTTGTAGATCATCTTATCCCCCCCCCCCCCCTGTTTTAATCTTTTTAAAATATTAGTTTGGGTGTTGCAGCAGTGGCGTCACGAGAGTCAGCGGCACCCGGGGCGGTAGCCTGCCGCGACACCCCCCCCCCCCCGCTTTCGAGTAGCCCACCGATACACCCCCCCCCCCCCGCCCCCGCTCTCGCATAGCCCGCCGCGACTCCCCCCCCCCCCCCACCCTCGTGGCCCGCCGCGAACCCCCCCCCTGAGCGCTGCACCCGGGGCGGACCGCCCCCCCCCCCGCTCCCCCTTGTGACGCCACTGAGTTGCAGGCCACCCGGTTTGGGCCTTCGGCCTATCTGCAGGCACCCCGTCTCTCCCGAGCCGAAATAAATGAAATACAGGAGACGCGCAAACGACGGGTATAACAAAATCGTCTGCGTATTCCGCACGCCTCGCAAAAGCACTTTCCCACTCACCTTGCGAAAAGCGCGAAACACGGAGTCCGCACCGTCCCGACTTCCCAGACTTTTACCTGCTTTAGAGCAGTTTGTACCTGCTAGTAGGTATGTGTACTGAAATTTGAAACTAGGGGCAATGCCAGAGAGAAGAGAGACGAAGTTGGGAGAGCTTGCTCGCTCTTCCCTATTTCTGAACTTTCAAGTGATTGTACCATATTAAATGCACCAACGCCTCCTCCAAAAACAAATAAAAAG
>JAZHYW010006798.1:0-15039 GCA_037355805.1 Ixodes ricinus
AAAATGGCCTGTTACAACGAATATGGAAGTCACGTGCAGTTCCTGAACTGGCCGCTGTGGGAGAAATGGCGGCGTTGGGATCGCAATTAGCTCGGTTCTCGTGGACGGATCGGTGACACTTTTTCAGAGCAGTCTCCATGGCAGTTTCCCAACTGAGTGGTTCTAGTAACGTTGGTTGGTGCGTATGACGACAGACACGCGATCGCTTTCCAAATCCGCGCTACGCCGACTCGTTCGAGACGACGCTCCAGGCGCGGTCGCGCGGTGTCGAGCGTCCACTATGCACCGACTTCCTACTGGTCAGGCAAGTGTAGGGCTCCAAATCTCGCCTGTTCGACACCGATTCAGTGGACGCCGCCATCGCTGCCACGAAATATTGGGGCAAACAACAACGTTGCCACGGAAATGCCATGGCAACGAGGGTTGTTTGCCCCAAATTCAATTGGACGAGCTCCCCATTGGTTGAGAAGAGCTCGTGGCCACGCCTACTTCCGTTACACTTCGCTCCATATAAGGAAAATACGGACGCCACCTCCTGCCCCTTATAACCTCCTTGGATGGCATGAATCTGACACTTTCGATTGTCTTGCGGCATTGAGCCTAGCTGATTTCGGACGTCGAAAGGTGTTTTTCTGTTCTTCAGCTCAACACAGAATGATAAAACATTAGGGAAGGTGCCATAAGTAGTGCGAGATCCAGTCAGATGAGCTTGCACTACTCAAAATGAAGGCGCCACAGTTTGTTCAGAGCTCCAGCGCAAGAGGCCTATAGCTCATTTGCGTCTCTACTGTGCATTTACTGTTTGTGCACGAAAACAGTACTTTGGATGCAATTCCGAAAAGCGGGACATGTTCTGTTTGAGGTTTCCCCATAAACGTATCGTACCGTTCTTGCTTGTGATCGAAAACAGTACATTGGTTGCAATGCTGAAAGACGGGACATGTTCTATTCGTCTTTCCTCCGTAAATATGTTTTTCAAAGGTGTGTTTATTGCTGCTCTCAACGAGCCCTAAATGCAATTTATAGATGATAATTACCATTTCTGTTGACGAGCGCGCTTTTGAGGAACAAAAGGCACGAGCGTGAACAGTGCACAGGCAATGGCAACTTTGATGTTTCAAAAATGGATTACCGTGTGTACGCAGTGTGGGCCCCGCACGATACGAGCGCGCGTGTAGATGTACAGTAATTTCGGCTAGAACGACGAAATGAGTTTGTATTCCAGCTGAACACTTTAGCCACTCAATTTCGGGCCAATAAGATAGCACAAGTCTCGCCTGGAAACAAGTGTAAAGAGAAAGTTAAGTAATGGAAGACTGACAATATAACAGCGTGTCCCAAAATAATGTACAGTGTTTCTTTCACCGTAAGAATAAACAATGCGCCGCCAAACACTCATTCTTCTCCAAAATATTGCGCTAGCAGTCCGAACCAGATGCTAAAGTTTTAGCACTGACCGTTTTCTTAGTCAAACGGTCTAAATATTTTCTGAGAGTTTAAATATGAAATTGTTCCAGTTTTGACTGTTTTCGGTAACTGGCGCCATTGAGCTCGGTGTATTTGAGAACTCCATCGGTCGCCATTTTCCAATTCAAACTTCACAGAATTTTTAAGTCTGAGTGGAGAATAAACGTTCAGCAATGCGTAATTTATTTCCGCGACAAAAAAAAAATGTGTATTTTTTAGACACTTTTTAAATACAGATATGCGCGACAAACGAAAATCGACATAACAAAAATATTTAAAAAAATCTGCGTGTGGTTTCTACACAGTGGTCAGAGAAGGCGTGTGCTTAGCAGTGCAACGTTTTTTTTTGTTTTTTTTTTGTTTCTCCGCACTGAAGAAAGAAAGTGGGGTGCTTCTTCCAGACCGGAGCGCCGAGATTAGTAACGCGTGAAATATGAATCCAGTCGCGTCGGATTTCGTGCCCGGAAAACGTCGGGGTGGCGAGCAGCCGCCGCTACAGGCGCCAGCACTGACAAATGAGCCTGGGGACAATAAAGTATGCCCGAAGGGAAACTAAAAGAAAGCCAAAAGATATTAAAATAAACCTCCCAACGCACACGCGGTGAGAGATTTTGTTGCGAACCTTCGAACCGGCGATGTTTTCCGAATTCAATGTTCTTATATATGTTTGTGTTTGCATCGGTTAATTTAGTTTAGTTGTGTTTTTCGTTTAATATATATATAGATATATATTTGCATTCTAGCCTGTTTGCTTTCTTACAAAAAAAAAACGATTGAACGAATATACTAACATCTGTCTGCCGGAAACTCGAAGGTTCAAAGCATGAACCAGCAACTTCGCTGGTGTCAGACATCAGAAACACATTAGAATTCAATTGTTTACTATGTTTAATAGACACCTATATGTAAGACGGAGCACAATCCTAATTATAAAAAAAGAGTTATAAAGCTAAAGAAGGTGAAACTCAGCGGAAAAGCGATTGAGAGTAAAGTACAAGAAAATGCACCAAGCATGCACGCTCGCCAAAAAAAGAAAATTCGAATCAGACAAGAAAAAGAAGAGAATAAAGAAGGTTGGTATGCACAGAATAATTAATAACGCTTTTGATTAATTAAAGCCAAACCCGTACGTCAACGATTTGTTAATTACCTTACTCCTTTGAACAACAATTTACTTTTTTTTGTTTTATTATTACTTACCGATCCGCACTGAAATCTTATCAAGATGTTTTGATGAGCATTTGCTTTCTTTTATATTACAATTTTTGTGGGTATTGAGGCACGTATGGCCATGTATTAGTGGAACGTGCCAAGAACAAATCGAAATCGCGCACACCGTGGCAAAAAGAAGGCGTTTTGCCGACGTGGGGTTTGCGATCCCAAGATTTATGGTCGCGAGTCGCAGTCCGCTGAGGTGAGACGCGATAAGGCTCGAAATGGCGCCCGGCAGGGCATGTGATTTGCTGCGTGACGAGTCAATAAGAAAACACGGAAAGAGAAAGAGTGTGTGCAAGTGTACGTTTCTCCTGTGTCGTGAAGAGAATCACGCGCTTACGTGGGCGCCACTGGGGACGAGAACAACCTTTCCGGAAAAACTGCTGACGCACCTATCGTCCGCTCAACGCATTGTGACCTTCCGATGTACCGAACGGGAGATTATCCAGGAACCAAAGACGAAGTTGACGTTGGTTTAACATATCAGGCTTTACAACGCGGAGAAGACAGAGAGAAAGCAAGCTAGAGTACGTGATTACCTTCTTTGTTTCGCTTTATTTGTTGTGCTCTGAATTCATAATATTAAGCGAGAATTAATCGTGCCGCTTCCAGATTGTACGACGCCTTAAAGGGGTACTGAAACGAAATTTTAGCACCGATCTTTATGCATAAATATGGCTTAGGGATAGGCACCACCTCGGACATATCAATATCGCGCTGTAAAACACAGGAGAACTAATTTTAAACATAATTAAACGATTTCAAATTCACATCTGGTGGATGGTGGGAAGTTCTCGTTGCGCATCACTTGTGGCATAGAGCAGCGCCGTTCTGCGGAAATACGGCGTGCCGGCAGAAGTAGCCTAGGCCTGAACGCGTTTGCAGTTTGCGAAGCCGTGGCGGAGAAAGCCAAAGCGTAGTTGGCCGCAGTGAACTCGTCTCGTTGCGGCTCTTTGCGCGACACGACGCGAGCACGCCTTTGGCACGGCCGGTATAGTTGATGCGGAGTCGCGAGCTGCGAGCCGACGTTAGAAAGGATACGTTTCAACTACGACAGTATCAGCCAGAGCCACGCAAATACATGTTCACACTCGGAGCGGACGCGCGCGTTGGACCGAAGTGCTGGATTCGCTCTGTATGCGTTTCGATACGCGCGCCTGGACCGATCTTTTACGGTTGCAACTCGATACTGACGTGACACTCGGCAAAGAAAGGTTGGATCGACATCGCGTAGCTCCCACGAACTGCTATAGCTCGACAGTGACGTGGCGTCGTGTCAGGAATAAAAATGGCATACTAATAACAAAGTGTACACCGTGTTGCGAAGGTAATCCATATGGCGTTAATTTGAGCTCTATATCACACAAAACAAGGAGATGAAATCAATGAGAGGTACTTTTCGACGACAGCGTTCGTCACCGCTGCCTCGGAAAACAAGGAGATCGAGATGACAAGGGGAGAAGATTGACCACTGAAATTTAGTTCAGGGATCAAACTATTCATACGGGAAGGGTCCACAAGGGTCGCGCGGGCATATTCCACTCAGCAGGCCAGCCGGTATGGGCAGACGGTCTTGGCCAAGGACCACCGGAGCAACGGTGCGCCGAGCACGATGTTGCTGCTGGCCCGTACATATTCTGCCGGAGCTCGTCTACGGTTGGTGAATCGTGGTCGTTGTAGCTCTTCTCGGGCGTTTGTGGATCCAGCGTTCTTGTTCGTTGTGGTCTGTTTCAAATACTCCTTCTTTTTCCCTTGCTGGTTGAAGTCGGGACGCGCGAGAAGAAAGCACGTAGAAAATGAATGTCGTTGGTCGTCGCGACCAAGGCGACCAAGTGACTGAGCGACGCTGTCGGCCATGTTGATTTGATCGTAAAGAGTGCGTAAGACAGCTTCCGGAGCTGTCGCTAGGAGTTCTGTCGTAACCTGCGCATAAGTTACGACAATTTCATTTCGAGAATACGGGTTTTCTTTCAAATTTGTCGTACGCAGTTTTCGTCGTAAGTTCGCTTTGACAATCCGGCCTCAGAGCTGGTTTTGTCGGTGGTGCCGTGGTTGCCGACTTGCCGTGGTACGGCGTGCGCGCAGCCCTTGCACATCTCAAACGGCCACGTTGTCACAGGTCGTAAATCGTCGACGCCGCCGCAGGTGGCAACGCTCGTAACCACAACATCCACGCCGTAGCCTTTCCCGTCTGGCACAAGTGACGTCACGAATGCGCCGAATGTCCCAAGACGCATCGCGCTCTCCGATGGCTGATTTTCGAGCGCGCGCCCAATCCGGGCTACTCAGGGTGAGAAAATATAGCCATCCGTTCAAAATACAAACGCGCGATTATGATTTAGAGATATCATTGATCATATTAAACCTATTTCTGACAATAATAGGTGTATTTCAAGTTTCGCTTCAGTATCCGCTTTAAAGTCGGCTGGAGCGTATAGGAACGGCCCCACAATTGCCCACACAGCGAGGTTTCCTGGGATTTTTCGGAAAGGTTTATACTTAGACAAGTGCTTAGGTCCTGCTAGCAAGCATCCTTTAGAACGTTTTCTCCCCTTTTGCTTTGTTGGAAGGAATATCAATTGGATGTGAACTAAAACACTGTGGATGCTAAACGGAATGCGAGCACATCGGCTGTCTCCGCAGAACAGCAGATTATATTTACTCGAAGCACGAAAAACGATCTAGCGCCAGTGAGGGTTTCTGAGCTAGCACAACAATCGCAGAATTAAGGCGATCACAACGAGCCTGCCGGTTTTTGCGTTATTTTTACAGCGATGACTGTTTTAAGGACCTTCTATGTGCATACGTGGCGGTGGCGCTGTGCTAGGCAGAGAACTCCGCGACGTTATCAGATCACCCACCCTCTTCCAATTAGAGTAGTTCACTCGTCTGCCGAAAAATGGCGAGCGCGTGTACGGGACCTGATATTCCACAGAAAGAGCGATTGCGAATGCTCAAAACGTGTGCCACGTCCCAGCAGAAAAAGTTGTCAGCGCGTAGAAGGTGACTACTGGAACGGTCTATGCTATACTTAGTTTCAGATTAAATCCAGTCGTAGCCCTCGCTACGGGCTAATGACACCAATCAAGCAGTGCCAAAATAGGAAGTCACTGGAACTCTTTTGTTTATGATTCGTTCAGCAATAATGGTAGACTTAGAGAAATACGAAGAACACAATGACGTTGTGTGGCTTGTGTGATTGGTCCCCACGGCTCGTAGCGTCGGCTGCACCCGAACTTAAGGTGGAACGAAGTATAGTCTATAGACCGTTCCACCACATATCACCCTGGAGAAAAATGCAGAGTCATTGAGCTGTGGACGCATGCGCAGCGTCTGATATACTGGACAACAGAGCAACTGCGCATGCTCAGAAGGAGATGCTCAGCAAAACAGACAAACATGACAGCCCGCAGGAGGCGATTTCTGGAAAGGTCTAAAGGAGCCACGCAGATATTCTTAAAACTAATGAACAAAAACGGCAGTGGAACAGACTTTTTTAACTTCTTGACGCCCAGTATTGCTCAGGAGCAGCAACTCAAAAATGATTTAATTCCTCCTACGTCATGTCCCCCTCATTACATTTAACGCCTTCTGTCGCAAGGGCAAAGATATCTGTGCTTAGCGGTAAAGAATCGAATTACATCTTCAAAACACATCACTTGTCCATTAAAACTAAAGCTGACAGGGGATTGGAGCTATGACGGCGTGCACGAGTGACGTCAAAACTTTGAGAAGAAAACCTAACTATTATATTGCAAATCAAATCACAATGTGAATGCGAAATGCACCTGTGCCTTCTCCCATGTTGTAACTGCTTTCAGTCATTGGACGTGAAATGATATTGCAAATTACCAATGTTGTTTACAATCAACATTTCAAAAACATCAATACGAAAAAATACTTATTTCTCTGATACCAGATTTTTGTTATTCTGTGTGCTATAAAGCCGCTCACGATTTCTACGTTTCCAGTATTTCAGGTAAAGTATTGGGCACCAGAGGGTTAACGAACAAACATTCGTTCCGAGTGATGAGGCACTGCACTGAGCTGTCGATCTCCCATTGAGCCATTCGTCGGTGGATGATCGAGAGAATTCAAGCCCGCTCGGCCACGTGATCTCCCTCCACGTCGCTCGCGAATACACACTCCGCGTCTAGATTTCTCGCAGTGCGGGTGGGACGTGAAGGAGAGCGTCGATGGCCATCTCGTGTTGGCTCGGTCGGGCGTTGTATCGAGATAGCGACTCCGCTCTGCGTACGTGACCCCGCGACTGAACGCGCTGCACGCTTATCTTCGACGGGACTCCCCTCGTTCGCAGCGGTGACGGCTTCATTTCGCCTAGAGGTAGACTATGGTAGAAGGCTGCGGGCCCAAACTCCTAGCCTTCCGACAGACTACATTTCAGCTAAAAATGAGGCTTTAACGTCAAGCAATTTGGACGTCGAAAATGTTTATCGAGCCGAAGGTCAGTGCTGCCTTGGCCACCAGTGTTGCCAGATCTATCAGCACCATTGTGCGCTAGAGAACGCGATACTGAGATGGCGACGTTGAACCTCGCTGACTAGACCACTCCGTTTCACTCTAAGCCCGACGGCAGCCAAGGCTGCTATCCGATGGAGCCAATCAAGCTGTGCCAAACACTCATCGTCATGGCACTCATTGTCTTTATACGTCTTTCTATTATCGGGTAAACCAATCACGAACAGAAAAAAGCGCCGGATGGCGCATTCGCTCCACACGATTGGTTTAGACCCCGATAAGAAAACGCGCACAGACAAGGAGAACCGTGACGATGAAGTTTTGGCGCTGCTTGAATTGGTTCAATCGGATGGTAACTTTAGCTGCGGTCGGCATTGGGGTGAAACGACCTATAGACTAAGATGACGGCTGAAATAATTATTTCGGATTGTGCGTAACGTCAGAGATAATCGCCCCTGAGCTACCACTAAACCTTTGCATCGCTTATCACCCTGGCTAAAATGCCCAGTCACTGAGCTCTGGCCGCATGCGCACTGTCGCATGCTCATCAGGCGCTCCACAGCCCAACAGACTAAGATGGCAGCTCGCATAAGGCGATCTTTGTGATGATCTACACCCAACATGCAACGAAATTTGGTTTAATTGGTGGCGCCATCTATGGGGAGGTTATTTGCAACTTTGAGGCGGCCCGCGTGCGCTATCATTGAACTTGATCTCGAACTCAAATGTCCGAGCTGCTTTCCAAACTGTCACGCGGTGCTCGTGTTTAATGTATCTCTCGAAGATCAAAAGGGTAACATTTCCAAAGTTGCCCTTTTGATCACCAGCCGCGCGGACTAACAGTCGACCGAGGTGCCTCCTATTTACTGTCTTGGGGCACTTGGCAATAGGTACCGACACGAGCTACCACCAACTAAAATAAGCAAAGCCTCCGGATTGCCTCCTCTCCCTTCATGAAACGTTATCAAAGTCGGATCGCGCTAGCTCGGCTATGGGGCCCGAGTTCGACCTTCGACGTGCTGATTAAACACGAGCCTCGGCCGAGCACTGACTCAGCACTCGTGCCCAATCTCAGGCCTTGAACGATCTGACTCTGATGACAGTACGGCCACCTAAACCACCTAGATAAGCCTTCTGCTTATCTAGGTGGTTTTGCGCGAGCGCCACTAATCTTACAAGTCGGAACATACATAGAGCCGTACCCTAATGATTGCCTAGTTATTTGCCACATTTCAGAAGAGATAAAACCGAAACTCGTCTGAGCTGCCCAATAAAATGAAAAAAAAAATAATAATGAAAAAGGTGTGGCTAACACGACATCCGATTCCGCGAGAAACTGGGAAAAAGAAGTGACGGGGCGTCATTAGGACTGCGTAAAAGATCCGACACTATCGACACAAACAATGTGCTTTCGACAATGGACGCCATAAATTTCACGCTGTGAAAAGCTCCCCCGTTCTTAAACTCGCAATGAACTCTGGGAGAGAGCGCAAAGGAAGAAACACAAACTATAAAGAATGTACAATACCAAATACAAAAAAAAGAAGGTAGAGCGAGTGCATAAATCTAATTCCTATGTGTTTTTTGCTTCATGTGTAATCTGAGTTTTTTCTACTCGTTTGTTTTTACGGCACTAGAGGGCACGGTGACATGGCACGCCCTAAATCAGTCCTAACAAGTTTTTCCATTTTTGTATCTACTTCTGTGACCTGGATAACAACGGAGAAAGAAGGGGAGAAGTCTGGGTGTCGAGAAGAGTGCGGCACCTTGCTTCTCCTATCTTGGAATCGGATTTGTGCCGCGGTTGACCTTCCGGCCTGATTGGGTGAAGCGGGGGTTTCGGAAAGATATCGGCTTCGATTTTTCGAGCGCTTCGACGAAGAGTACTAGCGTTGAGTAGCCTGTACATCATGCGTTATTTGAAAATCCGTAATGTAAGCCAAACCCTGAAACGAAACAAATTAGAATGTGTTGTACTGATTTCGATGTCCGCACAAGTCCATGATACAACCTTTACCGAAGTTGTTTTTGACCCTGCCGAATTTTCGAGATATTTCTATGTCTCATACTCCTCCACGGCGTCTAGTATGGTTCCGTGTTATTTTATTTAAATGTTTTATTATTGATCTTTGCCATGTGTTCTTTTTTTTTACGAAATTTTTAGAAAATCTAAGGAAACTAGCTTAACTCCTCATTGGTGTTAGAGAGTGTAGAGGGGGGGGGAGGCGGAAGGGAGGGAGGGAGGGCTGAAAGCAGACATGTACACGTTACCCAAAATAAGTAACTAAATACCGTTACTCGTTACTCGCTGAAAAAGTAACTAAATACGTTACTCGTTACCGATTCTCAAAAGGAACGCCTGAGTTACCTGAAAAGTAACGAGTTACTTTTCACGTTACTTTGACGACCAAATACGCAACTGTTTTTGTTTCATGGTTTATTGTTATCTTTTCAGTAGTCATTGCACTTAAGCAGTAGCTGCCTTTCGAAGTTTTCATCAGTTATGTTTCCCCGCTTTCTTGAAAATACATCTCCGGCGACGCTGAGGAGTAGTTCTACCGACGCGCTCGAAGCGTTCGACGGAACGGCAGTGTTGCGCTTCAGGAAAGGCTGGTGAATCTTCAAGAACAGCGCCTTCACTGAGGACAGCGGGTAATGGGTTATGTGCCTTCCAGCGTTACAACCTTCGGGTTTACATCCGGTTCGTACTTTGTTCTAGATTCTAGAAGGTTCAACCAACGAACTTTATTGTGTTTGCTGGGTGAAGGACATTTCCATCTGTAGAGTTCAGTACAGCAACGTTTATCGCTGGACACGTCAGTCGAACTGTTCGACTGACCTGTTCAGCGATAAACGTTGGTATACTGTCACACTGTTCAGTTGTTTCTCGTGTTGCCCACCTACCGTTCTCGCAATAGACGCATAATCAAGTTAGAATAAATACAAGGCCGTTTAAGCGGTGTTGTACACGTTACTCCTCAAAAGTAACGAGATACCGTTACTCGTTACTTGGCCTTAAAAGTAACTAAATACCGTTACTCGTTCCTTTTCTAGAAAAGTAACTAAATACGTTACTCGTTACCGAAAATAGTAACTAGGTAGAAGTAACTCGTTACTTGTAACGCGTTACGTACATGTCTGGCTGAAAGTAATCATTGCGAACTTCACTTCGGAAGGTTACACACGCTCGATGCTTGCTGCTCCGAAACAAGCGTTGTTTCAAGATGAGATTATAATTGCTCGTGCTAAAAACAAAATGGAAAGACGCAATAATAAGACAGCGCAAATGACAATAAGAAAATGGAGCACAAAAAGCAATCGGAACCTCTGCGGAGTTGGAACCGAAGTGTGTTCGACCTAAACAAGGGTAGAGAAAAAATTGCGCTGCTCTAAAACAAATACAATATTTTAAGATAAGCGGAATATTCAAAAATATTGTAAAAGCAGTAAATTTGGATATACAAATAAAAAATGTAAAGACAGTAAGTCGAGGAAGGGACGAGCGGTCGGTTGGGTGTGAGCGAGATGGGGAACAAGAACACACAAAGGGATTGCCACTTCGAAACAAGACCAGAAAGTTGACACAAATAACAAAAAAAAAATCAGAGCATGGAAAAAGAAGCGCGTGAAAATTGTTAGAAGTAAATTTCTTAAGGCGGCGGTCCCACTGCCCCAACCATAATACCGGTGACAGCTGTACTAACGCTCCTGTTTGCGGCGCAAATGTTGTGTCTGTGTGCGTGCCCCGTGTTTCGCTCTTTTTGCAAATAAATGGCCAATTTATTATCAGTGCCTTAGTGGAAAAGTTTACACGCATGTGTCAAACTTAATGAAGAAGAAAAAAGAAATAGTGCAAATTTTTATATTTTCAAAAGACGTGGCTCTTACGAGTCTTAAGTTTCTATACTTGTAATGCAATCAAGTCGAGTTCTTATTTTTTTTTCACGAATATATGATGGACTCGTGTGGTTCTGTAACTAACGTGTTCTTCCTCATTGAGTGCACTCGAATTTTAATATTTACTAAAGGTTCCCATTTCTTACAATTTTTTAGAAGTGTCGTGTCTTTCGGTTTACCACATCCATAACAGAACTCACACCATTAATATATATATATATATATATATATATATATATATAATATATATATATATATATATATATAATATTGTGTGTGTATGGTTAGCGAAGAGGGGAGCGGGGATTGGGCCCGGCAGCCCGCCTGTCCCGGCGACGCCTTGAGCCGAGTGGACCATTTCGGCCACGGTTTGGCGGACTCAATTTCTGACCAGCTCTCTGTGTCACACTATTAGTTTAGGGTCAGCGACAGCCGTTGTTGATTTAAGGCTTCGCGCTGGTTCCGAATTGCGGCAGTGACGTGGCACGTCATCTCAGCTTTGCAAATGTCGGAAAAGGCCCGTCTTCCAAGCTATCTAGGGAACCTCGGCTGCACTTGTCAATCTTCACTCATTCCCATTATATATATATATATATATATATATACATATATATATATATATATATATATATATATATATATATATATATATATATATATATATATATATATATATATATATATATATATATATATATCAGGGTGTCGAACCGGTATTTTTCCGGAACTGAAGCCGAACCCGAACCGTTATATTGTTATCGCGATGAACCTGAACCGGAACTGAACCGGAAAAGAAATAACGGTTACCGGCTCATGTCAAAACGGTTCGGCCACGCGCTGTTGACAATGAATGTGCTATCAATGCCATTTGTTTTTTAAGTGCCGTCAACTGACACACACCTCGCTTACATATTTTTCTTCTCCGCTCAGTCTTAGGAATATAAACGCTGCATCCATGAATCTTGACAAACGCTGCATCCATGAATCTTGACATAGGAACCAGTATTGCTGGTCGCGGCTTGCACGGAAAAAAAAAAGAATGAAAAGACTGTGCAAAAAAAAAAAAATTGCGTCACGGGGTTTTATTTTTTTACAATCTCGTAAACCCTAAATGCTGCTGTGTGCTCATTTCATAACACGTTTCTAGAACGGGATGTTGCAATTTTTTTTATGTTGTTATTATGATGTAATTTTGATTTTGTTATTTTGATGTTGCAATTTGTCATTTATAATTTCTGAACCGGTTCGCGAACCGATTCAGCGCCCCGTACCGGTTCGCGAACCGGTTCGCGGATCGAATTAATCGAACCGGAACTGAACCGGAACAAAATTAATTTACCTGAACCTGAACCGTAACCGAACCCGTATTTTTGGTTTGGTCCACACTGATATATATATATATATATACACACCTTCTCCACCTGGGCGCCGCCTTCTTCAATTCGGAACTTCCTGTATGCGTGAAAACATCGCTTTCTTCTCGCCTCGACAGCAGAACGTGTTAACAGTTTAATTGCAACCGTCAGTCGTTCTTGTTATGACCCTCGTACACTTTTTTACTTGTTCGGGGTTGTAATCTCTTGCTTTTGTTTGGAACGCATACCGAATAAGGGGACAACGTGCCTGGGTGCGAGGCTAACCTAAAAGGTGTATACATATCTCGGTGCAATGGCATCTCTCCTGCAGCAATCGCGCGTCCTTGAGCGAGGAGCTCGCGCTCGTCTAATGCCATGGCAACGAAATATTGTATTTATGTTTCTTTCACAATTGCGTGGTTTCGCCAGTGAGCGACGCTAGTTCGGCGCGGTATGTTGGGCGCGCGCGTGCGCTTGTAGAGAGGACTTTATCCAGTCGATCGCGTCCCATTGTTCCTCGCCCAGTCCTAACCTAAAAAGTATGTCAACTTACACCGTGCATGGAGCCAATGAACCAGTGCCAAAACTGCATCGTCACCGAAATGATTGCCTTTGTGTGTTTGCAATTAAACCCGACTCGAACAAACACGCCCCATAAATTCGCCGCGAGCCTGCGTTTTCATTTTTTTGCGTGTGGTTGGCGTTGCTGTTGATAGCAAATTCACGAAGACAACGACCGCCAAGACGATAGACTTTTGCCACTGATTCGTTGGCTCCATCAGATTATAACGTCAGTTGAGGCCGAATTTTAAAGTGAAACGGCGTATGAGCAACGTGCGCCACGAAAAACATTGATTTGGTTGGCATTCGCGATCGGCAAAACCATAGCTTCCTGTATCCTGATTATGCCTGCTGAACCGCCGGTTCACGGCCAGCCCAATGCTGCCAATCACAGCGTAGGTAAAATCCTTGTTAGCAAACGTTACAAACGGAAACCATAAAGGCTCTGTTATACTCCAACCTTGAACGCAGCGGACCCAGCGTAACCCAGAACGGGCGCCTTTGATTGGCCGGAGATGAGGCATTCGGCATCTGAGACCATTCAGCATCTGTGTGCGCTGCGCTACCACTCTAAAAAGAAGCCCGTACGTCTACTTTCACTAACACTCGGAAAGCCAATCAGAGCAACTTACGGAGGCAGCTCAGCGAATGACGGTGCCGAAACATAGGTTTAGACCAAACAACGCAACCTGAGTAGTGACATTAAGCTAAATGCAAAACGTCACGCTTGCATTGCGCCAATGTCACAACTCAGAGTGCGTGTTTTGAGTCTAAACATATGCTTCGGTAACATCATTCGCTGAGCTGCCTCCGTAAGTTGCGGTGATTGGCTCTCCGAGTGTTGTGCGGGAAGAAGACGCGCGGGCTTTTTTAGAGTGTACGACGCGTTTGCTCCGTTCGAAGTCGGTGTACACTCTAAGAAATGCCTGCGCGTCCACTTACCCGGAAAACACTCAAGAGAGCCAATCATTGCGATCTAGAGAATCAGCTCAGCGAATGATGAGGCAGAACATCCGTTTATCCGTTTAAAACTAAAAATGAAGTCTGCGCTGTTGCAATACGCAAGGCAAAGCGTCATGCTTGCATTGCGTAATGCCACAGCGCATACTTGATTTTAAGGTCTAAACAGATGTTCCGCCTCCTAATTCGCTGAGCTGATTTCAAGATCGCAATGATTGGCTCTTTGAGTGTTTTGCGATAAAGTAGACGCGCAGGCATTCCTTAGAGAGTATTAGCAAGCCTTAAGAGGGCAACACAACAACATCTTGGCGCTCATAGATCCAGCGTTGCGCTAAAGCAATTGTTACTGTTATTTCGTTATGTTATTTTTGTTTTCAGCGAAAGAATTAGTTCCCGTTTAAAGGAAGCAGAATAGAGTTGGTCGGACGGGTATCTCTAAATATAAAAATATCACAATTTAAGACGAGCCATTTTCTCAGCTAACGTTGCATATAACACACACACCACAAAAACAAAGCTACTTCTTGACAGATATATATATATATATATATATATATATATATATATATATATATACTTATTACAAATGCAACGACAGCAGTTTCTTTTTTTTTTGTAAAGATCATTTGATTATGATAAAATTCAAAGAATTTCTTCGCTCGTTCTAGGTTTTCTCGGACAACATTCGAGCATCTGATCTTATTTTTTAATTACATGCTAGAGGAACTAAGGTGATTTTCTGTAGGGCTTGTTTGGTTATATTCATGAGCAGACTTGTTTATAATAAGTTTATATCATGGGAGTATTTCGCAGCTGGAGCTTTTAGCCAAGAAACTGATTTCAAGAAGACGATAGCTATGTAAAGAAGGATTTTTAATTAGAACATTTCTTAATTTAATGAAAATAATTTTCCTCGATTGTAACTTTTTAAAGCGCACGAACTGTCCTTAATATAAAAAAAAATATTATGTTTAGCAGACAACGCGCACTTGCGCACATCTTTTGATTAGGTGGTAGAATTCGAGGTTGAGAAGTTGGGAAGGAAAAGGGATGTTGATTCTGCCCCCTGATCTGAAGTTCTTGTCTCAAATATCTAATTATTTTC
>JAZHYW010006799.1:0-13868 GCA_037355805.1 Ixodes ricinus
GGGATGTAATGAAGATAATCAATTTATTTTTGGGGATATATAAGAAGCAGAGAACAGTCAGATTAACTTCTGCAGGTCTGCTCCAGCCCGTCATTCATGCCTTACCCTCGACGTGTTGCCTCAAAGAACCAAAGATCCAAGTCATTCGTATCTTCCTTCGCCGCAGCTTTGCACGCAAGAGGCATGAGTTGCCAAACACATCTCACGGTCGAACGCCAGCTCCTCCGCTAGCGAGGCTACGCGCTTTTTCAAAATAGTTCCAGCACTGAGCGTATAGCCACATCTTCACTCAGTGCATCAGTCTTCACCATGGATAGAGGGTCTATTGTGCTTTCATTGTGATAAGCCTTACTTAACCTAAATGTTTAGTCTAATAATGTGACCTGGGCATAGCTAATTTGGTGTCGAACTTGTCCAGCTTATAATTAGAATTCCATGTTTACAATGTTTTTTTGTTTTTTGTTGTTTTAAATTTGGGGTTGTTTTTTCAGGGTGTATTTTCCCCACAGATTCGGTGCTTTTCGATGTTCATTTTGGGTGTTGACGAGAAATCTGGGATTATTAGGGTTTATGTTGAAGAAAATAGTGCACGGACATAGACTTCCTAACGTTCAAGGAACATGCGACGTGGCCCCAATTAGCTGGAAAACATCCCCGTACCGATAATAAAAGAAAACAAAACATTGGGTGTGGTTCCAAGAAAATAGCAGCTTTGAAGGCAGTTCATTGGAGGTTGTGTTATCAGTGAGTTGAAATAAAGCATATATAAAAATCTCTTCCTGTAAAGCTTGAGTTTTTCTCCTTCGGAAGGATAGCTCAAATTCTGGGTTTATTGGTTTTCCCAATTTTGATCAAACTGACTCAAGGGTTCATTTTCGGGGTTTATGGGTATTTACCAAAGCGCACAGAACCCTACTTATAAACAAGCTTTGAGATGGGGTTGAGACTTTTTTTGGGACACATTGTGAGGCGTGTTCATGACTAGCGTTGCAGTTGTGAGTCCCGACAGTATGGGTTTTAGGACTGATATGTTGGTAGCTATAAATCCTCTGTAATTGCGAGCACAACTATATATTTCGTTTAAGTTGGCATTTCTACTTTGCAGATTTGAATCCAGGCTTCTAGTGGCCGTACCTGCGTGCCACAATGCAGACTCAATGGTCCGTGCGTGTTCTGTTTCAAGCGCCGCTGCAGGATGATGGGCAGCCTTCATCCAGCTGAGGCAGCTGATGACGCGCAGATCGAAGAGACTCTCAATGTTTCCCAGCTTCTAGTCCCTGGCCCCAGCGGATCCGACCTGTATCTCCGGAGCAGCAACCGGCGATCTTGAACCCCAGGCGTGAGTGCAGCTTCCTTCGTTTATTTCAAGTGGATGGAGTGTTGGTCCAATTTTTACTGTACAGTCCACGATTCGCTACAAACATGAACATGCAATCATTGACTGTCCTGTTCCTGGCGGCGCGGTGATGATCGTCCGGCGTCCACCTTCATGTCAATTTTGCTTCTGTGCCGCATAAGTTTTCATGATCCATAAAAGCTACTTTTGAGAGCTATGCATTGCTATCGTGTCAGTTCAAGAGATATCACACATGCACACTGCCTTTAAATGTGACGAGGCTAGATCGAACTTGCGCAGTTGAGGACGCTATTGTTAATTATGCAGTTTTGGGAGCTGCTGGAAAGAAAATAATGCAAATACTGTAAACAGCTTACCTTTTCGTGGGCTCAATGTTTCGCATTTTCGGTCGAAGCTGAAGTTTTTGGATATGAATTACGCGGGTCTTCTAAGTTTGGCAGGTGCGGTGAGATCTCAATATGTGTTTCTATTTCTACGAGAATTGTATGTGGGATGTATTTTTTCGTGATTTGTAGTTGATTCACGGGAACTTGCGAAAGTGGTTTGCAGTATGTATCAGTATTATATCTTGCAGCCAGCTTATGTTTTAAAGGTGTCCAAAGTAACAAGAGCGCGAAGCTCGAAGCACCATGCTACCCTTTTCCATCAAGAATATTGAAAGTATGCAGGCAAGAGAAGGGCTTGAAAGATGACAAACAGAGCACTCTGTTCGGTCTCTTAACACAGAGTGTGTTTTATGAGTCGTTTTACCGGTGAAAATCATCATGAGCGATTGTCATGAATGATTTGTTTATGAAGGACCGACATGCTGGGAGCATTCCTTGAGCGTTAAGGTGCAAACATAAGCTCACAAGGGCCCATGTAAAACCAGCGTAAGCTTGGGACTGAGCGGAAGCGAGTTGGTGCTGGTCAGGTCGGTGCGGTGGCTTGATTGGATACTAGAGCTGCGACTTGTCCCAACTTGGTTGCCTATCTGTGCTCATCTGCAAATGTCCATAATTTGCACAGTTGGTTTCACTGCACAGTCAGTAGATCGTACGTTGTTATTCTCGTTCTGTTAATAAAGCTCTGTAACTCTGGAAATGTCGGCCGTTTCGCACGACACGTGGGAAGGACAGATATTTTGTTCCGTGCTAACCGCCTTGGATGTTGCCATGATGGCAGAAGCTTCTCAAGGTACGTGCTTCTAAATGTGTTACGGGGGCCATTAACCACGGCCTAGTGTATCTATGAAGAGCCCTTCCGAACCTAACCGTCCGGTTTGATACGAGACCCCATTGAGGGGTGGCAAGCACCTCATGCACAGCTTCTTCAAGGTGGGTTCCCTGCCTGTAGGCTATACCTATTAGTGCAGTATCAGCTGGGCAGCCCGAGCATCTCTAGTCTGGAAACACCATTTTCTGCCAGAGTAAATTTGCCTATGACGAAAGCTTCTGTTTTTATTCAAATTAGCACGATGCTTCTGGGAGTAAGTAACATGCATGCTGGTTTTTGTAAAGTGTGCCGATTTAGTGTTGTTAAATGATGCCCAGAAAGTCTCAGACAATCATCCTTTAAGTTACTAACTAAAAAATTAATTGATTCAAATGCAATTTGGTATCTAATGATAATGACCATTATCCATTTTTCTTAAATAGGCCTTTGGCATGGTAAAACAGTGCACAGAACATGGAGGAAGAGAAAGAATGGGTAGAATGAAAGAGTGCCAGCTTTTCGGCAAGGGCCCGCTTTCTGCCAAAGACACGTGAGCCCTTTGGCGCGTATTTCGTATAACATCTAACCCTTTTTTCTTTACGTACGTGGTACTACAGTACAGGTTACAATTACAAGGTTGTAGGCTTCTAGGTGCTTTATATCATCGTGCGAGACCTCGGGGAGTTTCTTTAGCTGCCATTCAAGAAAAGAAGTGCAGCGAGCGATCGCGTGACGGTCGCGAATGGACGGCGTGGGTGGAACACATGTTGAGCAATACTGCATGGTGTTTCAGCGTATGCTTTAGCACTTGTCGCTGCGTGAAAGGTTTAGGCGTTGAGCGGATATAAACATACTCGCCCAAAATTCAATTGGTGCAGATTGGTAAAGGTGCGGGGATCTGCCATACAGTACTGCGTAGGCACACGCCTTTTTGCTACCTGAAAGGCGGTCAAAGTCACTGTCGGGTACAACGACTGAAGAAACTCGTAGCGACACGGCAAAGACACCAGGTCTTGCGTGAACCACATTCGATCCACAAAACAGCTAATGCGTTCCATCCCCGAGCCATTGCGAGACCACGGCGGCGAAGGAAGCGAGAAGAACGGCTGGCAGCCCTCTCCTGGTGCCAAAACCAACTGCGATGAAGCGCAAAGAAAATGCTCTGTTGGTTTTAGGCGACACAAGGCTAAGAACAGGTACAACAAGCTCCAATACCCACTGGGCAATAAAGTTCGGTGCAGGACAAATGGTGCCCATCTTACAAATCTCAAATAAAAAAAGTAAAAAAAAGTAAAAAAAAAAAGACATCTTGTGGAGTATATTTTGTATCCCCAGGAGGCGGCCCTCAGCTGCTATCATTGGACCTGATCTCCGATCTGCTGGAGTCTTTGAGCGCCGTTCTGAACTGCGATGCAGCCCTTGTGTCCAGTAAACTGCAGTGACGCTGGCCTTCCCAGAGTTACCTGCGCGGCCACCAACCACGTGACTAGCAGCTGGCCGAGGGCGCCCGCTGCTCACGGAGCTATGTAGCTAACGCCGTAATATGCATTCCTTGAGATGGAAAAGTTTGAGAAACCCTGCTGTAGCGCCAGCTGACTTAGTGGCCTCAGTGTTGACCGTTCACCGCACGCCAGTGGCTCCCGAGTTCTGGTGGCGCTGGCATGCGACCTTGGGCTGGACTCGCTGCCACTGTTCTGGGGACAGCCATCCCGGTGAGACCTGGTCACCGGCTACTGCGCGTCGCCAGTGCGCCCGCGGCTCTGGTGCACCGCACCACCTTGCCCTCCGTCCTTCTGCCTGGAGGTGGGTCAGAGGATCAGGGGAGCTGGCCATGGAGCCCTCGGAGGCGGACACTCTTGGGCGACCGAGGGCGGCTTGACAGGGCTATTTCGTCCGGGGAGACCACGAGGGACACGCGGTCTTCAGGCAGGAGCATGACGGGCAGCTCGTTCACTGGGTGAACAGGTCGGTGTTCTTCGTGTCTTGTGGTTCTGCCGGGCCAATGATGGCTCTGGCACAGCTGGCTTTGCACGCTGAAGTCACTGCAGGCTTTGCGGGATTTGCCTCGCTGCTACCCGCCGCCGGACACACCCGCGCTGGTTCCGCAGCCCGTAGTCACTCATTGACGGTTATTCGCCGCACCGCTATCCCAGAAGCCTGCGCACAATGCTGCGCCGGCGCTTTTGCTCCGATGGTGGCGTGCCGCTCGCGTGCCGAAGGTGGCCATGGCCCCCCCCCCCGCGGTAGAAGGCCAGCCACGGCCCGATTAAGCGTGCAGGCAACCTGGTGGGGCAGCTCTAAGTCCCAGAGTTGCCCACAGTTTGGAGACGGTTGTTCCCTCCCAGCCTCTGATGTTTGAAGGTATTCCTTCTGGATCCCGGTGGAAGTAATAGGGGCCCCCTTCCACAGGGAGAGGGGGGGGAGGTGGACGATTACAATGACAGCATGGTAAATAAAGAGGAAACTAATTGTGTGCAAACCATTTTTTGAAGTTCTCAAACAGAGAAATATTCAACCCTAATCACTCAGTGCACAACCAGCATCAAAAAAAAAAAAAGTTTTTGTTGCTTGATTTGATTGACGGTCGAGGGCTTTGGAGGCCTTAAAAAACCTTCCACGGGCCCCAAAGGGTCTGTGCCACTGGCTTAGAGCACGGATTTTCAAACCGGGCTCCAGGGAACAAGGATTCCGCAGAGCATGCTTGTGGGCTCCCCGGCCTCCCGCATTTCCTCCACCATCTGGCCCCTTCGTAGGGTGTTTTTCATTTGAAGTAATATTGTACAAGATCTCCCCCATTGTGGCATAACTTGTGTCCAAACGCTCCCTGGTATGTGCATTCATGTTTACAAGGTCATGTAGTCTTCTAAACTGCATTATTGCATCAAGATGAGACCGGAAAGGACTTCTCAGATGTCACGCAAGGCAGATAAGGGTTTCCCGACATTGGAAAGTTTGCAACCATGTGGCCCCAATGGAGCGGTTGGAGCACGTGTAATTTAGGCACAGTAGGTAGGAGGCGTTGCCCAGTGTCGCCCCTAACGGCCCGCGGGTGTGTGCAGGCGCTCCGAGGACTGGACCGCTCTCGTGGGGGGCAGCGGGACTATCCTGGGTTGGGGCCACAACCACCGGGGTCAGCTGGGGAGGAGTGGAGGGGGCCAAGGTGAAGCTGCCCACGCCCTGCGAGGTCCACTGAGCATTCTGCACCCCACCCAGGTCGTGGGGGAGAGCAGACCCTCTTCGCCGTCACGGCCGACGGGAAGGTGGGCACCACTTTCCTCGCCACTTGTCCAAACTATACACATTTCCGGCTGATCACTATTAAATGAATAGCATTTATGAGACCAGCTCTTAGGGATTTCGTGTTTGTAAATCTAGCCTCGATGATGCCAGTGTGACGTGACACTGTGATGTCGTCCCAAAGGCACTCTATGTAGTATTTAAGGCCCTTTGTGACGTTATATGACATCATGACGTCGCCATTTACCATGATGTCGCAAGACATCATGTGATGCTGTTGTCACATGACACCACGCCGTCACATGACACCAAGACATCATGTGACACTGGTGTCACATGACGCAGCAACGTTGCATGACTCTGTCATGTCATATGACACCGCTGCATCGCATGACATTTGGGATGTCACGTGACACCACAACGTCATGTGACACCGCGATTTTGTCATATAACACTTACGTCACATGATGCTTCAACGTCATTTTACACTGACATCATCACAAGGGTGCTCTAAATGCATAGTATTTAAAAAGGCACTGACACATCAAAATCATATTTTTTCTATTATTCAAAACGATTGAAAACGATGCCGGGACATTACCCTCAAACTTCAGAAACTTGGGAATTCAGTATTTGTGAAGTAAAAAACAATTTCCAAATGCCGAATTCGAAGTTCCCGCGCAATCCGTGCCAGTGCGTTGACGTCAAATATTGCAGAGTCCTGAGAGTCCACTTTCTTTCACGACTCCCTGCTGTTGCCATCGCGACCCAAAGCGAGGAGGAAAGGAGCGAGCGCCGAAAGAAAATGGTTTTGAGCAGTGTCGCCTGTTTTCTGTGAGAGGATACAAATCCAGGAGGCAGCACCACAACGGACTCCGATTTTTGGTATTTCAAAAAGAAAGGCGGTAGTGCGTTCGCAACTGCGTTAAAAAACATGTTTTACGATTGCCGTTATTAAATGTTATAGAAATGTCGCCTACAAAGCTTCTAAATTTCATGATTCTTGACGTCACGAATCAAAAGAAGCGAGGAGGCGAAAAACAAGAGAGGAGTTCAACAAAAAAAAAAAGGGCGCACGCAACGCGTAAAAAATTTTTTTTGCCATGCGTTTTTTTTGCGTGTTTATGACTACAACGTGCATCGTTTTAGACAATAAAAACAAATACGACCCTTGGGGTGTCAGTGCCCCTTGAAGGTCCTCTGTGACGTCTGTGGACACCATAATCTCACATAATACTGTGATGTCACGTGACACTATGTCGTGACTTTGGCTGGCTTTATATATTCACAAAACCCTCACAGTGTACCCTTCAGGAGGACTGCGAATAGATGCTATGCATTTGGCACGTCTTTGCAAAAGTGCCAGAGGCAGCCAATGTCTGTTTTATTAGCCGTTAAACTGACGACTGCTGAAGGCTACTACTAAAACTGAAGATTAGTGGAAGTTGGTCAAAGGCTTGTAGGAAGGACTGGAAAAGGGCCCCAGAAGCCTGAGAGCCGGCCGACCTTTGCTAGGAGAAAGCTCCGAAGATGTTAGTTTCTTGGCAAAATGTAGGCTGGAATTCTGAGGCTTCCAAAAGCCTCTTTAAACTGAGAGTTTACTGTTGGAACGGCTTAGCATCTTTCATTGTCACATTCATATCTGCTTCTCCTTGTTTAGTTCGTCCTTTGCCATTTTCCAGCTTGCAACGCACCTAGTTTTAGCTTCTGCCACGCAGCAAATTTAATGTCACTTCAATCGAATGACATTATGTAATTTGCGAATCTGCTCGCAATCCTGTCTACGAGTGTCGCGCATGCACCGCACTGTGTCAAGAGTAGTGGGAGCTGATTCACCAATCAGCATAGTGTCATTCAGTGGAAATTTTATTAATTTGCTGCATGGCAGAAGTAGGATTACTAGCTACTTTGTTAACTGTGTTAGAACTGTCAGTACTGGTTTTTCCATCTATTATACGTTTTTTGGATATCTGTACAGTCGTTTCGCTGCAGTATTTTTAGACAGTTGTATCACTGTCTTGTTTTTTCTCCAATGTGTGGGCTCAGGAAATCTCATGACATTCAGACTCAGTGAACGATCGTTCCAGCCTCACCCAAGAAGATGCTCGGAAGGTCGTTGGGCAACCAACAGAGCAAACATTTCTGCTGTCTGATTTGTCACGCATCAAGCAGTTTTTGTGGTTGATGTCAGGCTGATATGTTTAGTCCGGGTCTTGTTATTGCAAGTTTCCTTTTCTCATGTATGTTTCATTGTAACCGCCCTCGCACACCGGGGTGACAGGTTGCCAAGTGTGTTAGTGCGCCGCAGCTCGGAGAATGTGGTGCGAAAGCTCGCGTGGCAGATCCCAGGGATCCTGGGATCAGTCCCCCCCACCCCTGCCCGTTTTAGTCTGGGTGGGAATTGTACTGGCATGCAGTGGTGTCAAAGAGCCCAGGCACCGTAGTGGTACTGCACTGGCTAAATATCTCGTCTACAGCTAACGCACCAGACGCCCATTGGGACTGACTAACTTCCCACCGTCAAACACAACCATAATTACTGAAAGTCTTAAAGACGCCACAGAGGCAAAAAACTTTCTGCAAGAGGGCAGTTTGTTTGAGCCTATCCTGTCACCTTCAGCCAGTAACAGCAATTTCTTTAGTTGCATAATCCTAATTTCTTAGTTGCTTTACGGAATTATGAAACTGATTGTGGATTTTTTGGCGTGCCTGTTGTAGATTGCTCATCCATAGCGGAGACACCAGACGCTGTCTAAACAAACGCGCAACATAATAACTTTTTTTTTGCGCACGCACTTCCTTTCACCTTTTGAAGGTGTATGCAACGGGCTACGGTGCCGGAGGGCGGCTTGGCATTGGCGGCACCGAGTCGGTGTCCTGCCCGACGCTGCTGGAGAGCCTGCAGCACGTCTTCATCAAGAAGGTGGTGGTGAACTCTGGCGGGAAACACTGCCTCGCCCTGTCCGCCGAGGGAGAGGTCTACTCCTGGGGCGAGGGGGACGACGGCAAGCTGGGACATGGCAACAAGAGGTACCACCCGCTTCGAGGCCTTCGAGCTTTAGGATTTGCGTGGCAACATTCAATTGCTGGCTTATGGATAGGCCGCAGACTTTAACCAAAAAACACCGATCCGCATCCGCTGGTGTCAAAACCACAAAATCGGTTAAAACCGAAAAACACTTGTACCTATATAGAAATTTTTGATCGAAGCAAGGACTCTTTTTGTCAAGACTCTGCGACCTTCTTAACTGTTGGTTCAAACACTCGCGACTACTTATGATCGAGTGCGTCAAAACCTTTTGCGATCTCTTACGACGAGGGAGCACACTGATGCCATGTATCAGGTAGCCATGCAACACTTGGCATTTCCGTACATTTCCTACTTGCTTTTGCGCATTCTTTTTTTTTTTCTTAGCTCGAACAACTTTTGCCAATGTTATAAACGACCATTTCTTATGGATGGTACGTACGTTTAATCTTGCAAATACTGCAGAACCTTCGCTCTAGTGAGATGCAGTTCCAGGGTCACCGCATAGATGGCACCAGCGTGCCAGTGTTTTCTCTCGTTGTAAAGATTGCAAGAACTCGGTCGTAAGCAAACGCAGGTGTGTGACTGGCCCTTTGGACATTCATTTGGCTCATACGCTTGCCTAGAATCAAGCGTCCTACCAGCTCTTGATCGGCAGAAACACTGATTTTGGAGGATTGTGGCATTACTGTATGGTCAGTCAGTCCATCACCATGCTTTGTCAGAATGTCTTTGTTGTATTCAGGTTAGAGCTGGATGACAGTGCTCTAAATTATGCTTGTGGTCGTTATCGGCTGAATCTTGCAAAAGAAGCAAGAGAAAATTAGCTTCCTCATTGCAAAAACATGTTTCTCGAGAACAAGTAAATTTTTGTCATCATACCTAGCAAATGAGTAGCCGGATACAAAAGAAAATGAAAAAAAAATGACCGCATCTCTACGTGGTGAATGATGTTGATTGGGGCGAGAGCTCTGGTGGTGCTGATGATACTGATTTTATTGTTCATAGGTAGTGCTGATGGTGCTGATTTTTTTTATTGCTCATAGGTAGTGCTGAGTTCCGGGTTGCGTTTCGACTTCATTATTACTGCTTTATGGTCGGTGAAATGCAGAGCCAGTGGTTCTTCTAGCAGGTCAGCTTGCATCTGCTAGAAGCCGTGGGAACGCATCTCCACCGCTTAAGTCAACGGTCCATGTCAGAAAGAGAATGTGTGGTATGGAACGTGGTTATATACGCATTTGAGCATTTGACCGCAGCGCCCTCTCGTCTCTAAACGTTGAGCCAATGCATGCAAAGTTTAATGCGATTATATACGCATTTGACCGCAGCACCCTCTCCTGTATAGCGTTGAGCGACTACATGCAACGTTTCATCCATGACATCCCCAGCTCTTGAGTTACTACCACATCTCAGAGCCCCCTACTTGTCCCGCAGTCGTGGCCGAGTGGTTAAGGCGATGGACTAGAAATCCATTGGGGTCTCCCCGCACAGGTTTGAATCCTGTCAACTGCGCAAACATTTTTTTTTTTTTTTTTTGTGAGCACGGACGTTGTTTAGACGGACAGACGGACAAGGTTAGACCCTAAGGAGCTTCGCCCCTAAAACTCCAGATGATTACGTTCGAGAGCACTCTGACCTTGGCGCGTGTTCCGACTCGTTGTCTAGGGCTTGCAAGTACTCCCACATTGTCATAAGTGTGAAGCGTTATAAGGGTGTATGCAAATTGTAAATTAAATTCAAGCTCTTAGTTGTTTATTAGTCTTTTTTCCTTACTAATAATTGCAGTTTTGAGATTGTGTAAAAAGCTAATTGCCAAAATATACCTTTTTTTTGTATAAATAAACAGAAAATTATTGGCCTAGTTATGGAGGATGTGCTTCTTTCAACCCGTGACAGCTCGTGTGAGAGGCCGAGGGTGATTGAGCTGCTGCGAGGGAAAGAGGTGGTGGACGTAGCCTGCGGTGGAGCCCACAGCGCTTGCATCACCGCTTCGGGTGAGCTGTACACCTGGGGCAAGGGCCGCTATGGACGCCTGGGCCACGGAGACAGCGACGACCAGCTGAGACCAAAGAAGGTGAAGCTTGCTTCGGCTGTGAACGTCTTTGTCACCTCCAGAATGCATGCATCTTGCTTACACTTTTCCAATCAATTGTAAAGAATTAATGAAATTTTTAGGTGCATAACATTTATAGGGCCAACCCTTGGCATTTTATTGTCCAACAGCAGTTGTCTGACTGTGGTGCTGGAAAGGTGGCGAATCCTAAGGGGGAACTGTCAGGTCATCATTTTATGCGACACTGTCATCATGTCGCACTGTGATATCACCGGACACTGTAACATCATGAAACACGCAATGTCACAAAACATGCCACTTCACATGGTCGCGTGACATCAGGCGACACTATGATGTGACACCGTTACATCACGTGACGTTGTAACAATGTGTGACACCATGGCATCCCGTGGTGTTGCAACGTCGCGTGACGTCATGAAGTCACATGACAGTGACGTCACATGACACAGTGACGTCATGTGAGATCATGAAGTCCCGTATTGTCATGAAGTCACGTGACTGTGACATCACATGAACTCAGGACGTCACGATACACAGCATGTGCCCGGGTACATTCGCAACACATTCTGTGCTTCTCTGAGCTTATTGGACACGACTGAGACGGGCCTATATTAATGCGATAGCATTCTTTACCTACCCTCCCTCCCCAGGTTTCTTGGACTTTCTGGCCTCCTAATACGCAGTAAATATACACAGTAGACCATTTCAGCTCACATTCTCACACTCCTTCACATTCGCACCCTCTTCAAAGGACCTGATGACCTTGACGTTGTCCTAGAGGTCGTCTTTGAGATTGCCCTAGAGGTTGTCTTTGATGTCGTCCTCTAGGACATCATCCTCGACGTTTTCCTAGAGGTCGTCCTTAAGATCACCCTAGAGGCCGTTCTAGACGTGGTCCTTGAGGTCGTCCTAGACGTCGTCTTTGATGTTGCCCTCTAGGACGTCGTCCTCGGCGGCGTCTTAGACGTCCCTGAGGTTGTCCTAGACCAGGGGTCTCAAACATGCGGACCGCAACTCGCTGGGATGAGGCTCGTAGGCAACCAGCTACGAGTCCCGGTTCCCATGTCTTGAGCGCTAGAAATGGCAAGCGCCATAGTGATCTCATCTCGTCAAATCACTCTTGCTCGAAAAGTAGCTCTGCTCTTTTCAACGTATGCACATTGTTTATACCTATCTGCGTTCATTTGCCCTTTGTTTCGTTTTATTTTTTGCTTCCCAGCTTTTTGTAATGTTCAACAATTCCTCTGTTATGCTGCAAGCTTGAACTATTCGTTGAAGGATGCATCTTGGCTGTGCAAACTCTCGATCAGCAGGAGCAACTGCCAAAGACGAAGCTACGAGCTCGGGATTGTCACCTTAAAAACATATCCCCATAAAAAGACAAGTATTTATTCAGAGTGTTGTAATAAAAAATTGTCAGGAGAGCAAGAACTCTCAAATTAACTGCTTGTCTTTTTTAGAGACATGTTGAGTTTGATTAATTCCTGAGTGAAGTGAGTAAGGGGAACGACAGTGTAGTTGCTCTCTTGTTCTGTTAAAAAATGCCAGCACGTTGGTGGGGTGGTGTCATTTTAATTCTTGTTATCACATCAAGTCAGGGCCCAAAGTAGTCATATAAACATATCAAATCTGAAGATGTCACTGGCAGAACTGTGAGTTTACAAGAAGCAAAGAGCACGAGGACTCTTCTCTTTAAAATCTTTTGAACCACCCCCTCCTCCCCTTGTTTTACGTTGGCCCTCGACCTTTCCGGTGTGAACTATCTGGCCCCCCCACCCTCAAATGAGTTTGAGACCACTGTCCTAGACGAATGCTATCGCAATTCATGGAGAATCAACAGTAGTGGTTTCTGCAGCAGTATTTTTCTGGAGAGACACGCGAACCTCGTCTCGCCTGCAGGTGGAGGCCCTGTCGGGCTGGCGGGTGCGCTGCGTGGCGTGTGGCAGCGGGGACGCCCAGACGCTGTGCGTGACGGAGGACGACTGCGTCTGGTCGTGGGGCGACGGGGACTACGGCAAGCTGGGCCGGGGCGGCTCGGACGGCTGCAAGGTGCCGCTGCGGGTGGAGCTGCTCCAGGGCCTCGGGGTGGTGCGGGTGGAGTGTGGCTCCCAGTTCTCGGTGGCCCTCACGGCCTCGGGCAGCGTCTACACCTGGGGCAAGGGGGACTACCACCGGCTGGGCCACGGCACCGACGACCACGTGCGCAGGTACGGCCGTACCCGGCTCGTAATGCCGGCCAATCGCCGGTGCACAGTCGTCTTTGTAGCCAAGTAGCCGAACGTGGCGGAGAAGAAACGCTTCCCACTAAATTTAGCGACGAAATGTTCCTCGTTAAATTTATTAATGCGAAAGCAATAACTGTCCCATGGAGCGAAGCCGGCGTTGTCTGTTGCAGCAAAACGAGCATTAAATTCTCATTGGCTGCAACGCATCATGTGGCTCCGTAGCAACGGCGGCATCGTTTCTAAGGAGCCAGCCAAACTGGTGGCGGCGCAGCGGGATGGCGGACGCGGGTACGTGCTGGCCTGACGTTAGCATGCGCCACTCAGTCGATGTCAAGGACGACGCCGTCGTTGGCGTCGTCCTTGAGGTCATCCTAGAGGTTGTCCTAGACGTTGTCATCTAGGTGTTCGCAACGTCATCCTAGAGGTCATCCTCTAGGCATTGCTCTCAAAGTCATCTTAAGGTTGTCCTAGAGGTCCTAGTAGTTGTCCTAGACGTCATTCTTGAAGTCATCCTCTAGGACGTCATCCTCGATGTCGTCCTTGAGGTCATTTGAGAGGTCATCCGCGGTGTTGCCCTAGACACCATCCTTGACATTGTCCTCGACGTCGTCCTAGAGGTCGTCCTAGATGCCGTACTTGGCGTCGATCTCTAGGACGTCATCCTAGATATCATTCTTGACGTCGTCCTCGACGTCCTCCTATATGTCGTCCTTGACATTGTGCTCGATATGTGCACGGCAATGGAGATGCTTC
>JAZHYW010006800.1:0-24137 GCA_037355805.1 Ixodes ricinus
CCAGCCCGTGGTACGTCGCCATCTTGAGAATGACGTGTACATACACTTCCTGTGATCTGTGCAACATTTATTTTACATATTTGCAGCTTCTTGGAAACCATAAAAATGGGGTTCGTATTTTTTTCTGTTTTTAATATTGAATGTGTGAATTAGATGACCCTGGACTTTGAATATATTCGGTACACATAGTTGGAACGCCACGCGAGTCGTGACCATGGAGAAGAGAGTGAGCTCGCATGAAAACCGGACAATTCTCGACCGGCTGTTTTGGGCCGAAAAAGAAAACGAATTTTGAGCCGCGAATTGGTGTTCTGGGTAGATTGGCCTCTTATAGGTCATGTTCAAATAAAAACCTCCGCGAGCATAAATACCCTGTCAGTACTGTCGGTGTCCCTTTCAGTCACTACAGTTTGGCGCCCACAATACTCGGTAAAACGCAGAAACTTGCCGATGTCGTGTTCGATCGCGCGAACAGCGTCGCGCGGTGTGCATGTATTGCAGTGTCGAAAGAGCGACCCTCGGATGAAGAACATAATGTTACGCTTAATTTCCCGGCTACATTTTATCGAGGAAATGCACGAACCGATGGACACATATTCTGGGGTTCGGAGGTTCCGTTGAAACACACTGCACGCTTTAATAACGAATTTTTCTTCGTAATGGTTCGGCTCGGTTGGTTTCTCAGGAACTTGTATTGCCCTTGCCATCGGCACACGAAGAAAGTGAGAAGGGCCTCGCCGGTCGAGAGCTTCCGGGGGCGCGTTCGCTGACCCCTTCGCGCGTTTCGCGGAGCTACGGGCCTAACGTGCTCGGTTGACCGTTCGTTGGCTTCCTCCGCCATCGAGCGCGCTGTCCGCCGCCTGGCCAGGTTAGGTTGCTTGGAGGCCGCTTTTGGAAAGAATTCCTACCTGACGATTCCTCCCAGCCTCTGGAGACATTTTTGTTTCCTGATAATTTTAGCAGTCGCGTTTCTCCTTCCCGATTTTTTTCCCCTGTATAGATTATATTAGATCTTATATTATAGGGCTGGTTATATAGGATAAGCCCGACGTAAGAAAGCGTCATAAAGAGTGCCACGAAAAGCTGCCACGGCAGTCATGCCATGCGCTAAATTTGGCGGGACCGACATGGCGCACCATTGCAAATTTAGCGAAATAAGGTCCCTTGAAAGTTACGACAACGTGGCATGACGTCATTATGTCACGTAACAAACCTATGCGCCGAGGGGCTGAGGGCGAGGAGGAGACGAGAGCGCGGGGGGACGATTGAGCGCCGAGCTCTTGTTCGAATGATCAGTGGGTGTGTCCCTAGAGCTGGCTGGCTTTCTATCTAATGCAATCGTCGAACGCGTTCCGAATGCGGAACGTCGGCGTCCGGCAGTTGGCTCTCGCATTCGAACGCGGTCGTTGAATGCAGTGGAGACAAAGGCAGCTAGCTTTAGGTCTATTCACTAATCGTTCGAATCAGAGCTCGGCTTTCGTACGCTGTAGTAGAGCGGCGCGACCTCGGTTCTAGAATGAAATCAGGTGCAGCAAGCGCGCAATCGTTGTGCTGCGCGGTATCCGGGTTTCGCCGAACTCGGTGCTGACTTGTCCCGCCGCTCGCGGGCCGTTCTTCCGGAAGGCGTGCTTTCGCGCGTGGGTTCCTTCGTCGGCAGAAGGTTGCGGGGGATGTCCCGATCGAACCCCGGAGGGGCCGCGGCAGAGTCGAGGGCCCTCTGTCACGCCCGAGCGACGCCCGCGAAATCGGGCGCGTCGCGGTCTCACCTGGCGATGAGATGCGGCCTCCCGAAGCACACGGTGTCCCGAAGCGACTTCACGCGATCGCGCAAAGGTCGTGAAGAGGGTGCCGGAGGCACGGGCACGCGACTCGCAGCTCGCTGTTTTTGTTCTTTTTGTGTGTGTTTTTTAGGAAACTTTGTGGGCGGTATTTATATGCCGTCATCAGCACGCGAGGATGGGTAAAGCGACTTATCGTCTGCCATGAACGGCTGTTTTGACGGTGCCAAAGCAATCTGGCGAACGCTCGCTTTCAGCACGCTTTATTCAGACCTCACAAAACTTCGAGCGTTGCTCAAAAACTTCGAGCGTTGCCCTACATTTTTTTTTCGTCGCCCGTAATTAAATTTAGCAGTTCCCACGGAAAGAATAAAAACACTACAAATATAGGAGGGACAGGCACACTCAGTTCTTTCAACGAGCAACTACAATTAAATGATGCCCATCACACCATGAAGAATTACTTTGGTGACAAAGAAAATTAAGTGAAGACGAAAATACTAGAAGATACTAGAAAAATATAAAAATAAAGATAGCTGAATTTAACTTTCCGAAGAGGAAGAAGAGGAAGAAAACTGGAGGAGACTTCTTCTATGACAACTCTGGCGCTAGAAATTCCATCTCCGGTGTTGATTAACGACAACGAGGGCTCGGAAGCATTGTCTGTAGTAGTCTTGATCTTAAATGCTTCAATTATTTCTCGCCCATACTTCTCCTTGTGTGAGCCTAGCACAGTATAGTGTTTTCATAGCTAGTGTGTAATCTTGGCGGTGCGGGCTGCACAGCAATTGGATGTAAGAGTCGGATGACGCCTTGTTCACTTCGGGCAAGTGTTCCCTAAGGCATCGTCCCGTCTGGCCGATGTTTTGGCTGCCGCAACTGAGCGGAATAGAATAAATTGGCTTTTCTTGGCATTTAACGTATTGTTTGGAGTGCTTGATGGTGCATTCTGATGGACGACTTTCGTTATTTGCCCTTTGGCACATTTGTTTTAGCTTCATCCTACATGTGAAAACCACCTTCGTGTCGAACCGGGCAGCGAGACTTTTCAGGTGGTGGGCAGTACGTATTATGCACGTATGGAATGCAAGCCTGGGCGTGTGTGGCTGTGTTCTTTGTTGTTAGATGAACGACGGTTGGGGTCTGTAATGAGATGCCGAAGGGTAGTACGGGGGAGGTCTGCTGGATACCCGGCTTGGAGAAAGCGGTCATGCTGACATTGGACGCTTGCTGATGAGAGGTGGGGACAGGATTTTGAAAGAGAAGACGCAAACAGGGCTCGAATAATTCCAAGCTTTACCGACTTAGAGTGGTTGCTGCAGGAAGGGAGGACCGTTTTTTTTATATCGTTGCTGGAAACTTCAGCATATGCCTTGAGGTTGAAAATGAAGCCTTAAATCGAGATACTGTGTAATCTCTCGTCTGTGGACGTCTCTATCACCCGTAAACCTAAGACACCGACGAGCAGGAATCAGAATGCCATCGCAAATGGCCGGAGAAGAGATGGAGTGTCGGATGAATAACAAGATAATCGTCTACGTGTCGATACGACGCGGCATTCAGGGGCAAAAATATCCAGTCGGGACTCAACTGATCGGTCTGCGTTACATTGTATTCAACGAGAGTTGACTGAAGATGTAAGGCAAGGAGGATCTGTGAAGTTCTTAACGGAGATCCCTGAGCCATTTTGAAACTTGCAGAGACGCGTGTTCATGGATTGCATCAGATACAGATCTAAAGAGAATTCGGGGGTCAAGACTGTTGTAGACGTTCTTCTATATATATCTAAAGAAAACACGGGGAGTGGCTCAGTTGGTGGAGTGTAGGGAGGTATAGGTGCGAGATAAGATCTGTGGGATGTTGGAAATCCCAACGGGCGTTGCAGCGCCTCGCATGAATTTGTTCCCGTGAGTCGGTACCATCGCGACCGATAATGGTGGCCCTAGAGCTTTTTAGTCGGCAAAGGATGTGCATTCCCCAATTATAGGCGTTATCGGCATGTACAAGCGCATAAGAGGAGTCAAATAGGTTTTTTTTCTCCAGCTTGACGCAATGCCCGCCCTCACAAAAATCTCAAACTCGGGAGGCAACTCGCCAACGTTTGTTCGACTGCACTGCTATAAGTCTGACTTTTGCCATCTTCTGATTTTCATTTCTTCAGTCCACTTACGGACTCATTGCGCTAAGCAAGGTTTAGAAACAGACAAATAGCGTATTCGTGGAGTGAGATCATGGCTACATGAGCAGGTAGCGAGCTGGTAGCGGGAAAGGCGCACGCATGCGCTTGTTTCACGCTAGCGTAAAACCAGAAAAACTGAACAGAGATTACGTAAAAAATTGCACGTACGCAAGAAATGTGGAGTAATATTCGGTGTGAATTTCACATAATTTAAAACAAACAATTCTTGAGATAAGAAAAAAAAAGGCCGGGCATTACTTACTGAGCAACTCTCGTACGTTCACGCCCACGTTCTTTGGTCGCAACCTCCTTGTAGTGGGCCGGCCTCACCAAGCGTTCGGCGCGTGTGTGACGATGCCAGCGACTCGAGGATAGTCTCTTAGAATACGGGTAGCGTTTGGACCGGCGCGACTTGACAGCGGGAACCTTGCGAGACTGCGCGTGTCGACAGCAATCGCGGCGCTGCGGTCGACAGGGCAGCAGAACGTCGCTGCAGTCCGCGCACACGCGGTGCACGGGCACAACCACCACTGTACTGACTCACGGCCGACGCGCCGCTACATGTCGACACTCCGTCGCGATCTACACCACACGCCTCACGCGAGCCGCTCCGGTCCCAACACTACCCCGTGCACTGTAACCTTTAGTCCACAGGAGGCAGGCGGCTGCAACGATGAGCTGCAGTGCGTGCACGAGAAGGCTCGTCCATCTAGTGCTCTGGCGGCTCTGGATGCGTAGAGCTCCAACGAGGTTGCCGCACGGGTAGAAGGAAGTCTCCTCGATGTATCGCGGCAGCGGTGGCGCTCGGGAGCAACTTTCTGCTAATGCCCCTGGATAAAATTCCCGATTGGCGTTTCTTACAAGTACCGCCAACCATTGTTGTGGGAACGTGCAAGACACGTGTCACGAGCGAGTGCTTCGCCATCATTCGCTTCCAAGGGCCGCTCGTTTCAGTGCGCCGCCGCCATTTGCCTCAAAGGGCTGCACGAACCGATCGACGCTGCTTATGTAGACAGGAACGCATCAAGGGGACTTCACTTTCTGTAGTCATTTCCGAAGGGGTGGAGATGCGTACATGCAGCTCTAATCGTCGCTCAAGCATGCGCCCCTGCAAATTTTGACGGCGTTGCCACAGAATGTTGTCCCCGAGTTTATGGCGTGCGCGCTTCTGTCTGCTCGCTCTTGCTCACCTCGTTCGTCTGCTTACCCCCCCCCCTCCCCCCGCCCCCCCGCCCCACACACACACAGAAATGCGCCCCCGTGCGTTTGTTACGCCCTGACCCCTGAACCATAGCCTCCTCTATGCTGACAAAGCCTGGCATATCGCCACGAGATGCGGCCGCCGAAAGTGAAAAGGTAGAGCGGCAGACAATGGATGAGAAAAGAGCCATGTAGCGAGCGCCCCGCTGCGGCGAGACGCCGAAAGCACTCTTGTCCCGAGCGATGGAATGTCCGCTCGTGCTCCTCGCGTTCCTCGCGCTACCGCTTCTTTTCTCGTCGGGTTTGAAAACCATGTTTCGCGTCCTCGCCGATGCAAAAGCTGTGCGCTGAATACCAGCTTCCCCGGGAAATGCTCTGTGCTACCAGATCCTCGCGTCCGAATCCACGTCCGGGCACTCTATGGCTCCGTCGTCAAACTGCCATGCTTTGTGAGTATAGAGGAGGTTATGACTCAACCAAAGATGGTGCGAGCTTGGCTACCTCGTCGTCGCGCTTTCTCTACAATGCACCAAAGACGCGTCTTATGGAACACTTGCTCGCCGTATAGATATGTTTGTTTTTAGAAGCCAACAAGTTCGCATTTCCGATCAGTTTTCCAAACGTCTGCTGAACACAGTAATTAATGGGTGATTTGCGATTAATTCGGATCTAAATGTATACGAGTGTATTACGTGCGCTTAGACATCAAGAGTAGGGCAACCTCTGCCTGTCAATTCAGGAAAGTAAACATTTTCCTGGGTCACGTGATCGTGGCGACTTGTTTCATTTTCTCTCCCAACATCAATAAACGCAGCATGTGTAGCTCGATCATCGGGTTTCATCATTCGATCGTCATTCGAAGTCCATTGAAATGCGCTCTACAATTACTCTCTTTTCTTGCTTGTGTTGTTATTTTTTTCTTTTAGCGCGACAGCATTCAACGGCCGAGCACAAGAAAAAAAAACAAGACAGCTGTTTTTTTTTTGTTTTTTTTTAGGGGGGGGGTGGATTTTCAAAGAAAATACAGCTTGTCTTTGTCAGGGCGTTAGTCGCGCCAGGAATGTTTACTTTCTTTTCTTTTTTCTTTTTTTTTTTCAGCTGACTTTTTACATTTTACGATATGTATCCCCGCCCTACTGTTTATTTTTCTGTTCACAACACGCGCAGCTTTCTGACCACTGTCTTTCGTTTTCGTTGTTAAATCGACCGCAGATTTCTGAATCGAGTCAGTATATTGCGAACGTCTTTTGAACTGCAGATTTTGTGGGTCCTCCAGTGCCAGACAAGGTAAATAAAATAGGAGCAGGTAGAATTTCTGTGAGGGGTGATGCGCACATTTTAATGTATTCTGTGACAGTGAAAACAGATGGAACATAAACACATACAATATATAAACACTTTGTTGTTGTTCTTTTTGCGCAGCGCAAAGTAAGAACCTTGTAATTGCGATCGCATATTTGAACTATGCATAAGACGGGCTCACCGTGTATATCTCCCGTCGTATTATAAATTCTCGATGAACTGCGTCTCCTGAACGTACTTGTATGCGCCGCACAGTGCGGAACACTTTATTTAATTTATAACACGAAGAACGCGTTCTGGTGCTCTGGCTGGTCTCGAATTTATCATTCTAGACACGTAAGTTTGGAGCGTAGCGAAGTTCGCCTCTTCCTCGGGAAGGCTTCAGGTGTCACTAATCTACTTAATTGAAACTTAAATACGCTAAAACGGGGCTGCGTATTGGCCACTTCAAGGAAGTCGGCGCCACCTATACGTTGCGAGAACAGAAAGCTGTGGCGGCAGGTTTCGCCTCTCTTGCCTTCTAGAGCCAGTCAGATATTCTCCGCATCTGGCGGGAGACGAAGCTGTGAAAGTAGGTTCAAAAACACGTGACGAAAATCGCCAATAGTATACTATACGTATAGTATGCTTGGTTGTATAGGCTGCGTATACTATACGTGTACTCTTTGAAATTCTAACCTCATGGTAATTTTCATGCGCGTAAAAATTGTGTTAATTTTACATCGAAGAATAGAGAGGTGCTGAAATTAAAGAGGGCGCACTAATGGGCGAAGTCGAACGACTCTTCTTTTTTAAGTTTGCGGAAACCAGGTGTTTTCCAGCTTACCATTTTCTTTCCTTCCTGAACTGCTACAGCACGGGACCATTTATAGGTTCGATTAGTATAGATCAAGTTATGCTGATTGAACTTATATAATTTATTTCTAACTTTATGGCAAAGGAACGTCAAACCATGTTCCTTTGTTGATTCCTTCAGGCCGAGTTTTGCGAGCTCTTCCGACAGATGCGATGCCGACACGAATACCAGCCGGCCGATGACGCAGCGTTCTTATAAAATCTGTGCGCCACTCTGGCCTTTCGGCATGTGACGTAGAAAATCACCGCAGATATGCACTTGTTACCTAAACATTGCAATCCACTTATAATGATAATGAGAAAACCCGAGAATTCAATCGTTTTAACTGATTATCTTTGTATCTCCATGGACTAGAAATTGGTAGTTTCTAGTCTAGAAACCCCAGAAACTGATCGTTATAAGCGGTACATCGTTATATGTGGTATCGTTATATAAGTGGATTGCACTGTACTCGCATTCGCCTCAAAAACCCTAATAAAAAAAAGAAAGAAAGAAAAGAGGCCCGGTTTTTGGCGGAACGTTACTAATTTCCCCTTTCCTGTGTTGAACCAAGATGTATGTTGGGACATCTTGTATGAGCTTTTGTTATTTTATCGAGAAGTGCACGTTTCAAACACCAAAAACCGAATATTGTCGGAACTACTTCGTGCAGCGCATGAACAATGCGCAAAACTTTCTTCTTTTTCTTAAATTTAGTGGTTGAATGTGCAGGAGGTGAAGGGGAAGAGAACCAGCACGTGCTTCGGGAGGAAACGGAAGGTTGAAATGTGCGACCGCGAGAAACGCGAACTTCGCTTTCCTCTCCGGTCGCAGCGCCGCTTTGGCAAAAGCTGTTTTTTTTTTTTGTTTGAGTGCGAGGCGTTATTTGCGCCATCGAGGCACGAAGTGCGTATACCAAGTTCATCTGTGTAACATATCTCTACCACCGCCTTTGCTACGATTATGCGAAAATAAGGGAAGCACTTTGAATTATTATGTTTGTTCCTCACCAAAGCTGTGCCTTTGGCACCTCCTGCTATTTGTTTACTTTTTAACATAAATAAATTACTTAAATCGATCATCAGACAATTTTGTTTTAATCAGAACAAATATACAAAGCTTAGTAAATAAAATAAAAAAAATGTTACTAGCTAAACGGGAGTCGTACGCGAATCAAATGAATGCTCGAGGAATAAATGCTCTTATAACGGCGCAAACTTTCGCACGGCGTATAAAATTCACTTCGTCACATCGCTGCCGATAGTCGTCTATACCCGTCGGAGAATGGACTCTAACTTCTCTCTTTCCAAACAAACAAAATGAAACAATGAAGCGAAATTCCATCGACTTTTAACGGTTCTTTTTTTTTTTTTTGTAGGTGCTTCGTTTATTTTATTTTGAGAATGTAGCGTGCAAGTTACTCGGTGGAACCGAACGGCACGTCCTATTGAAATTCCACTTTCATTTAGTGCCGAGTCTATACCTGCTCTGGCTCATTTTTGTATTCGTCCCCGGGCTACACGACCGGCGAACGTTCGAAGAGAGCGCCGAATTGAATCTCTCCGACCGGGAACCGCGGAGAATTGAATGCGTTCCGGAATGGGACGACGCGTGTACACTCGTTGAGTATATTACTGGCGCGTGCGCTCTCTGCCATTCGTCGCACTCGACCGCGGGGCTATACCGTCGCTATATATGCCAACGAGGTAGAGAGGGGCTTAGAGCGATGAACTGGTATCCCTTTCACCAGGCAAAAGCGACTCCCACTTGGCCGCCGCCATGTTGTACAGTTCTGAACACTAGACACGTGAGTGAGCGTACCAAATCATGAGGCTTTTTACGCAAAACCCAGCCGATATCTGTGTCGCAGTCGCTGTAAAAAAGAAAAATTAACTTTTTTTTTTTAATACCGTCCTCTACAAAAAGGATTTTCGACTTTTTATTGAAAACGTGTTGACTTTTTGTTGACTCTGCTTACTTTCTCTTGACTTTGACTTTCTGTTGACGGGGGGGGGGGGGCGGGGGGGGAGGGGGCTGCAGCTCTTTGTGGTGGTATTCGTCCAGCGTTGCGAGCGTGTCCCGTGACTAGGCGCCCCGCTGCACTCCTTGCCGGGGTCGCGTGACACTTAGACCACATTGGTTTGGCCTCGACGAGAACGGAGTATCAAAGAGGCGATGAAACCCGAAAGAACGAAGTTTGTGGAAAGCGCCGAGAATAAAACCGACTTCGAAAAAGAAAGAAAAAGAAATTTGATTTTTTTTATCGAACGAGCTTCGGAATGACGGGAAATGACTTCCGTCTCGGCAAGTGCTTCCCGTACTTTCTTTCCTTTCGCTGTTCTTCTTCGAGGTGGGGACCTGTCGATGGCCGTTGATCGCTTTGGTGGTCGTTCGACGGGTGTTACAAGTTCTCCGCTAGACTATAGTGACCGCAGTTTCCATTGTGCGGCGCGTGGGTGACTGAGAAAAAGAGGCGCGGGAAAAGTCTAGGCGACTTTTCCAGACTTTTTCCGCGCATATTTTTTGTTATTAGGCTAGGAGCTGCGCCTGCGAACATGAGTCACCCGCGAACACGAGTCAGCACGAATATTGCGGTGACGCGTCTCTCGCAGGTTGTCTTTTGCAATGATGTATGAGCAATAGTCACCTCGGCCTTAGACAATGTTTTTTTCTTTCTATTTAGAGTTTTACAGACTTGTAAATAAGAAAGAAAAAAAAAGCCGTGCAAAACTTTACGGTCAGGGGCACATAATACATACAGCTAATCGTCACGATAGGGCGGATAATTAACTCGCATTTATTTTGAGGAACTTTTTAATTAACGAAAATAATTATGCGGTTCCAATTAAAAACCTGCTGAGCGTCGCCGAAAATCCCTAAATTGTCAGTTTTGGGGAAAGACTGAGCGCGTGGGAGGTGCGATGGTGCGCTAATCGTTACCATTCGCGCAACGGGCTCAATGCTGGCGCTGTCAAAAGAGCTAGCGGATATGACAAGACGGAAAACTTTCCGCGCGGGCACAGCTTTCGCGAACCCCTCGCCTTGTGCCTGTTAACACGAGCTGGCAACTCTAGCGGAGCACTGCCACGCTCCCCATGCCCTCAAAGTGTTCCTAACAGATGTCGAGTTTTCTAAATTTAGTCACTGAGAGCCGGAGAAAGGTAGGGCGGGGCGAATATTTGGCATCTCATTATCGCTCCGTAGTGAATGAAATTGCTGCATCAGCTGAGAAGAACGACTCGGAACGAATCGCATAACAAGAATCACAGATAAGGTCAGACAGATAAGAACACCGATAAGATCACAGATAAGAAACACAGATAAGATCACAGACAGATAAGAACACGGATAAGATCACAGAAAATCGCAGCCAGATCAGAACGGCTCAGAATGAATCACAAAACAAGAAGCCTGAGTCATAGTCGCGCCTGTTCAGTACTCATTACAAGTAATCAAATTACTCGTAATCGATTACTTGTCGAGGTCACTTTCGTAATAATTTGTTCCGCGTTTATGGAAGGAATCGCGAGAGTAATCTGATTACTTTTGAAAGTACCAAAGAAATTAACTATAGTTTCTCTCCCTTTCTAAACGGCGCCCTTTATTCCGATACAAGATACCAGAGAGTCCTGAAATCAAGTCTCGGACAAAAAGGTTGAGTCTGCCAATATTGGTGGATTGAGAATATAAGTATCGAGACGGCTAATAACGAAGTCAACGGGAATCGGAAATAACTTCGCTATATCCGCTTCTTCGTTATAACCGACCTCGGTTATAACGAAGTGCAAAAGAGAATGGAAAACCCTGATCGCTTTGCTGTAGCCGCTATTTCGTTATAACCGGTTTCGTTGTAACCGACTTCGTTGTAACTGTCTCGACAGTAGTCAGCTAGGTGATGATAATCCAGTAATAGGCAGTACAAATGACCTGTTCTCAAACCGGCAGAAAACAAAACAAAAAAACTCTTCGTTTTAAAGATCTGAAGTAATCCGAAAAGATCTGGTAATCCGATTCTTGATCAAGAGTTTTTGTAGCAATAATCGATTCCTTTTTCTTTCTTTCTTTTTCGAGTAACCTGTACAAGATCGTTCATAATAGGCCCCGCCCTGAGTTTCATATTAAAAGGTGTGTGCCCCGTATACGTGCGAAGAATGCGGCAAGGCTCTTTACCGCTTCCGCTCACAAGTGGCCCTTCACGAGAGGAGCCTCTGCATGGAGGCACTTGCTTTTGTCTGGCGCACCGCGGCGCTTCGAGAAAAGGCCAGACCCGCGTTCTTGTCGTGCCGCGAGTCGTTTGTTCGGGCGAGGCTTAACCCGGTAGTCGCGCCGAAGACGTCGCCGCCCGTCGCCGGAGGGGAAAGAGGTCGGCCGACATCTGGCGCATCTTCGATCCAACACGTCGTCGACGGAGGATAATCTCGAGGAACGTCGCGGAGACACCAGGGCTCGTGGCACCGACTGCTCGCCGCGGCGTTTCACCTGAACCCGGACCGCGGAGGAGGCCACGATCCATCCGAGTCAATCCAGTGCCGTGCTTGTGTCATCGTGACTTCGTCGCTCACTTGTATCTAGTTACCTCTTTCGGTAGCGAAGTAACGACTCGGTTACTTTTCGAGAGAAGGAACGAGCAACGCACTTTCGTTACTTCTTGATCGGGTAACGATGTTTAATTACTTCTGGAGCCGGACGCGTACAACACAAGTTACCCAATTTGGTTTTCACCTAAGGGAGGACGTTCAATCCGAAGGTTCTTACGGCGCTAAAACATAGAGATTATTGCGTCAGCAACAGTCTAGTACCTCGAAGTGAGTACATAAATTTTATTTTGTCGGGTCTAGGGTTGTGCGCACGTGCATAAGAGATGCTTACAACCTCAGGAACGCTAATCCGTAGTTGTCCAATCAACGTATTGCATGACGTAAGAATTCAGTATGTCCCTGATCTAAACACTGGGAGGCTGCTGCTTACACGATAAAAATGACACATTGGGAGTAACGAGACGGCAACGAGTAAAGATACTTAGTTACTTTTTGAGCGAATAACGAGCCACGGTATTTACTTACTGTACTGTTTTCTCAGTAATGCGTACACGTCTGGGCGCAGGGACGCACCAGGCGCATAGTCACGTGATAAGTTGACGGCGTCTGATTGGCTCGAATGGCTCGTAGCATTTGCTGCAGTTCATCGTAAGCGGAAATGGAGTTTCGTCTCGCCGTAACCTTTCGGTGTTTCTCTTCGGATCGCGAGGTGACACTTTCAAGAAGGGGGCCGGCTTCCGACGCCGGGAAAGAGCTTTCGGATGGTTGTTTCTCGTCTTTTTTAGCTCCGGCGTGTCCCGGCACGGCGGCGTCGAGAGCGCGCGGTGGGAAATTGCCGTCGCTTTCGAGAAGCCCCCGGGGCGTCGGCGTCGAGCGGTGTCAGCGGCGGCGACGGAAAGCTTATACGCTCAGCTTTTCCCGCAATGAGATCGGATTCAAGAAGATTTCGGTCAATACCTGAATTTTGTTTTTGTTCTTTTCTTGTTTTACGGTGGTGGCATATTCGCGTTCGTAGTGTTAATACCTTCTCAAGAAGGGGAAAAAATAAGACAGATCTTTAAGGTTTTTTATTGCGCATCTGAAAGAGAGAAACGTTATTTAGCGAACGACGTTTGTTTGAATGGTGGTCTGTGGCAGTTTAATAAACGTAGGACGTGACTTTCGGTTCCTCGAAGTGTCGTTTAATCGTACGGCGTTTTCTTGAATGTGAGTATATGCTACCTCGAGGCTTTACAAAAATAAAATCAAACTGCCTGTTCTTAAAGTTTAATTTGCATTTTTACTAATTTACTTCAGAATGTCGAACCCGATCACCTACAAAAATGAAACACTCAAACATTCGAAATGCCTCTTGCTCATAAGTCAATCTTGTGCACGTTTCTCGAAAAAAAAATTATCGATTACAATTACAAATAACTTTTGATTAAAAATATTTAATGAGATTTATTTATTACTCGAGATGGAAAGTAATGGAGCGTTAATTGAAAAAAAAGTAGCAAAGTTACTTTTCTGAGTAACTGAAGGTTTTCAAAACGGCAGATCTTTCTGACGGTTTGAAGACGCGCCCAGGGTCACGTGAACATTGTCCATGAAATGTAGCAGGCCCGAGGTCCGCTACATTTAAACACGGCGGTGTAACTGGCGTGTTCAGCGTCTCGGCTGTCGCCGCAGTGCATTTGCGGGACAAAACCAGGCACTGAGCATTTTTTAAAAATTTCATTTGTACTCTGTCTCTGAAACAAACGCCGTTTGCTAAAATGATTGTTGCCATTCGCTAACAATACGGCGTCTTTCGATAAATCTCGTTAGACCGCGCTTCATCGAACGTAGCTTGCCATCAAGACCAACGCCACCTTCTCGGATCTGACGGACAAGATCGCAAAAATCGACTGTAATAATAATAATAAAAAGAAGAAAACACGCAGGTTTATTTGTTCTGGCCTGGTGTTTGTAGAGTCAAATGCTGTTCACACCTAGTAACCAGCCGATAGACACGGCTTAAACCAACACAGAGGCTACTTAGGACATAGAACACACATAAAAGTTCGGTCTTGGTCTAACGACTCTTGCGGTTTTTTTATTGATTTTCTTTTTCTGCCTTTCAATTGGCGTTTCCTCGACATCTCGTGTGTCAACACAGGGCCGTCTGCGTTGGTCCCCGCTTCGTCGCTCATCCAACACAGAAAACTATGTTCTGCCTTTTTTTTTTAGATGAGGTCCATACTTTTTGTGGTAGAAGGAACACGTTTTTTTTTTCGCCTACCCCTTGTCAGTTTTATTGACCTTTGGTTCTAAATATTTATATGTGCTGCTGTGTACTATATAAGTCTGTGCGTTCGTAGTCATTTTATTTATTGTAGTGGGCTTCCTGTATGAACTTCAACGCCATCAAATTCGATGTTTGGAAATATTACTTTTTTTTTGTCGTTATTTTTTTTTTATGTGGTTGTTCGGGGTACAGAAATAAAGTTACGATTAGGACGGAGATCGCCTGCCTAAATACCGGATTAACTAACCAATTATATATTGTTTCCAGATAGCCTTTCCCCTTGTTCTCTTTAGACGATTTCTTCAGCTTTCGCTGGACACGTAAACGATGTAAACATGATTGGAACATGTTTGAGAGGCCGCAGATAATAAGAGGCAGCGCGGCTGCGGCTCGAGTAGTGTTTGCGCAGCCCCGAACCTGCCCCGGCTGCCCCGACGAAGTCGCTGCCGGACTCGTAAACAGCAGCTGGCACGCTGGACGCCGCCCGGAAGGGAAGGATCCGCGTGCCAGGCGGAAAGCATCAACATCCCCAACTGCTCGCGCCGCTCCGAGACAAATTGCGTCGCTCACACGGGCCAAGTTCGTGATAAACACTGCGGACTTTTTGTAATAACGGTCACGGAAGGAGGCGAAGGACGCGGACTTGGGCCTCGCGTCGGCGAAATCGCTGTCCAAGCGATTCTCTCTCGAGAAACAACGCCGACAAACGCACGCTGCCTTCACGCCCGCGCGCGAGAGGTCGCCGAGGTTCATTCGTATTAATTGGGCGTTGGTAGCGGACGGCTCTTCGCGCGACGCCTGCTTGCGGGAGCGTGAAGGAGAGAGGAGGTGGAGGGGCGGTTCGTTAGCTGCGGAGAATTCGCGGGCAGTCGCGGTGCACGCGGGACTGGAAAAGTGCGATCCGCCGCGATTTGGGCCAAGGAGGCCGAACTCGAGGAATTGACGCTCTGAGGTGGCGCTGTGTGGCGGTTCCACGTGACCTACCTCCGGTTCGATCTCTCGCCGAATGCCATGGTGATCAACTTTGGCCCCCTATGTCTCTCTATGCAAGGGGCATCTGGTGGTACACTCGAATTTTATATATAGCGGTCTTTTTTCCGGACTTGGACGAGTCGGCGATCGAGAAGTCGACCCGTCGGTGGCCAAAATGGCCCCTCTAGATGCCGCCAAATCGACTAGGAAAGAAAAACAAAAGCAAGAAAAGTGTATGCAGTTAGAAAAAAGGGTTAAGAAACAGGCGAGCTAGTTAACGTTACACATGATTCTAACCGGAGACGACGGACGACAAATGGAACGAGGGGCAAACACGACACGTCTCAATTTGAGGCGTGTGTGTTTGTCCCTTGTCCCATTTGTCGTACGTCGTCTCCGGTTAGAATTCTGTGCAGTCTACGCCATCGGATATATCGCCTGTAGTGTTGGGGTTGTTAGGGATTACTTGGATTGGGGATGGCAGCGCGTGTACTGACGTTTCTTTAATCCCCCATTTTCTATACATACCAATGTTGCCAACCGTATGTAGTGAATTTCGCTAAATCAAGAACACACTACAGCTATCCTTCTTTTGGAAAAACGAAATTGAGAATGTAATACATAACATACAATGCTGTAAAGTAACGAAATAAAATTGACTAAATGAAGTGATGTCGATGTTCAGCTAAACGCTTGCTGAGATTAGTTTTTTTTCTTTTCATTTTGCATTCTAAGTTTACTTTTCTTCACAACAAATTAAAAGAGATTACGTTGCCAAGTCAGCAAGATGCCGCGGTGGCTTGCGGTTCGAGTTCTGGTAGCAGCGTCGACGAAGGGGGCTCTGTCGCCTCACAGGCAATGAGGGCCCTGGCGCTCGAGGTGCGACTGTCCGTGCTGGATTACGGTGGCACGGTATCATCTAAGTAGGTCTCTGCCCTGCGTGGCACTCGGTTGATCCTGGAAGCATCCTTAAAGAGACTAGCATTCCGTGTGATCATTCGGTTGCCTTGGGATGCTTTGATCTGAGATCTATAAATGCTGGTAATGGTGTAAAGGGTCGGATCGTAGTACGACGTAAACTTGTTGTGTTGGACTCGTTTACACAGGACTGCCTGACACGCTTGGAAGCGATGTGGTCGAGCACGTCTCCGTGTGTCTGTTCGGTGCTTGTTGTAAGCCTTTCTTGCAAAAGCTCAGTCGACCTCAGTCCTTCCGAGTCTTCTGTTCTTGGGGTTGGAGCTGCATAGAGGGGAATGAAATTCCTAATTGGTCTTCCAAACAGTAATACGTAAGGCGTTTTTGTTGTGCCTTGTTTCGTAGATCTGTAACACATCAAGAAATGTGGATCTCAGCCTTCCAGTCCTTGTTTCCGAGTTGACTAATGTGCACCTCTTTCTTTAATGTCCGCATGGATCGCTCCACTTCGCCGTTGGCTTGAGGCCATAGGGGTGTGACTCTGTGGTGTAGAAATCTCAGCTGTTGGGCAAACTCAGCGAACTCTGCGCCTTGGAACGGCGGTTCGTTGTTCGTTTTCACTTGTTCTGGGATGCCAAACTGGCCAAGCACTGCTCGGAGGTTGGGCAGTACATTGCGGGCGCTTGTCGAATTGAAGTCTTCTACCACAGGGTATCGCGAAAAGTCGAATGATACTTTTTACCAGGGAGTGCTGGGAGGCTCGGTGATCGTAAGTGGAAGTTGTTTGGGATACTGCAGCTTGGCATGAGGGCAACTCTTCACCAGCATGTGCACAAGGTTGTCCATGCCTGGAAACCATACCATTTCTCGTAGTAGTTGTTTCGTCTTTACGATTCCCTGGTGCCCTCGTTGTGCGAGTGCACTGCACGTTTCTGGAGGCCATTTGGAAGGACCGGGCGTGTCCCTCTAAGGATGAGACCTTCTGGTGTTAAAGTTAGTTCTGCCTTCATAGCTGCAAATGGCTTTAGTTATGGTAGCAGCCAGTCGATACGTAGGGGATGGCGGATGGCTCTAACCAGTAGTGGCACCTGTTGGTCTGTCTTCGTCTGTTCCGAAACTTCCTCGACTGAGAAGGCCTCTGGGATGCACTGGTGTTGGATGAAGTTGACATACTCGTCAGGGTCTTTGGTGATGCGAGTGCTTGTCTTGTGTAGTGGCACAGGGTGTCTTGAAAGGTAGTCCGAGGGGTTGCTGCTTCCTGCCGTGTATTGTACGTCAGATGCATACTGTTGGATGCGGAGAGCAAGGCGTTCTATTAGGGCAGATGGCGACGACCTGTGGATTTCCCAAGATGCTCACCAGGGGCTTGTGGTCCGTCAATAAAAGAAAGATTGCACCACACAAGTAGAGGCAAAAGTGTTGCATGCCTCATACTGCTGCCAGCATTTCTGGCTCGATTTGGGAGTAGCGGCTTTCCACTGGTGTTAATGCTCTGCTTGCATAAACTACCACTGTGACCTGTGTACCATCTCGTTGTGTCAAAATGGCACCAAGTCCGTGTGTGCTTGCATCTACAACCAGCTCTGTCGGCTTGGCTTGATCGAAATAGGACAGGGTAGATGCGTCTGCCATGACGCGCCACAGTTCGTCGAAGCCTTCTGGTGTCGTTCAGTCCACTCCCAGGCTGCATTCTTTAGCGTCAGTTCACGCAGTGGCTGAGTAAGTTCAGCAACGTTTTGTAAGAACCGACCTGAGTAGTTGACCATTCCTAAAAGACTCCACCTCTTGAGGGGACTCCGGTAGGAAAAATGACTCCGAAGAAGGTCGGCTCTCGCTGGTGGAAGCGACACTTCTTTTCATTAAGCGTTAGCCCTGATCCCTGAAGACGACGTAGGACTGCGTCTAAAGCCGTGTCATGCTCTTCTTTCGTTTCTCCAAAGACCAGAATATTATCACTGACATTCAGGACGTTTGGGATGCCGTTGAGCATTTCGCGAATGGTGTCCTGGAAGATTTCAGCTGCACTGCTGATGCCGAAGTTGAGACGTTTGTGGCGGAACAAACCAGCGTGCGTTGAAAATGCTGTAAGTGGCCTCGAAGACACGTCCAGTTCCAGCTGCTATGATAGCCGTCTTTCAGGTTCACGGTTCGAGAAAACAGTCGCTCCGTTGAGAGCTACGATGATGTCATCAACTGTTGGACACATATGTCGCTCTCGTTGAATGGCAGTGTTCACAACGCGCATGTCGATGCACATCCGGATTTCGTCAGGGTGATGTGGTTTTGGGACAATCACTACTGGAGACACCCATGGTGTGGGTCCAACTGCTGGCTCGATGGTGTCCTCTGACAGGAGACGGTCGAGTTCTGTCTCCACGAGTGCTCGCACATAAAATGGAATGCGTCGGTGCGGTTGAGCAATGGTAGGCACAGTTTCATCTGCGAAGGGGTGGATTTGCTGCTCCTTGAGCTTTCCAAGTCCTTTGAACAAGCTGGGGAATGATTCTAGGGTCTAGTTTTCTGTTGGAGAGTCTTCGACTGCGTATGTGATTCGAACAAGACCAAGATTTGATGCTGCAGCAAAGCTTAGAAGTGGTGCGCAGCTTCCTGGGGGTGACGAAGATGTCCTCTTGACTGGACATCTCTTTGTACACCATTCTGACTGAGACTTTTCCCGGAGCACATGGGAGCGCCTGTGTCTATCACGAAGGTGATTGGAACGTCGTCGACCCCGATGACAGCTTTGGGTGACGGGCTTGCTGCAATGTTTTTGTTACAAAAACGTGTTCTTCACCACTTGAACAGCTGTCTTGGCGGGTTTGGCTGATGGCTTTTACTGTCTTGCTCGTTGAACGGCATACCTTGGCAAACCATCCGATCTTGTTGCAGGCTTTGCATGTTTTTCCCTATGCAGGACAGTTTGATCGTCTGCCGACATGTATCCATTTATCACAGCAGTTGTTACAGTCTGTCGACAGGCTGTGATGTCGTTCTGTCTGGTAGTCTGGTCGAGGAGGCCGGTTTGCTCTTCTTTTGGCTTGCTGCCGCGATCCCGCTCATCCTTTTGTACTGCGAGGACTGACTTCTCGGCACTCTGCTCGATTTCAGACACGTCGTGCTCCACGTCCTCGAGCATGCGTCAATGCTTGAGGATGTCTGGCAAGTCCAGCGAATGTAGTATGACATACTTCCGCAGGCGCGTCGATGTGGTCGCGATGATGATCTGATTCTTTATCTCGAGGTCAACGTCTGGGAAGTTGCAATTACGAGACAGCTGCCGACGCCGCCCATAAAAAGCATCGAGTGACTCATCGATAAATGGCGAATGTTGAGTTGATTCTTGGCGCAAAGTGAGCGTCGAGTTTTGCTCTCGCGTCGTCGTTTTCTAATGTTTACGTTCTCGCTGTGCCTTGCGCGGTGCTGCTGACAGTCACCGATGACGAGTGGTTCATGAGAGAGACCGATAGAGTTAATAGCACTTCTTCGCCGGCGGAATGAAGGAGGAGCGCTTTCTTGCGTGCGTCCGACGTGATGTTGTACGCGACGAGAAAGTTCTCGAACCTGTCCACCCACTTGGCCCATTCGAGGCCGATGTTGTTGGCACCCGTCGCTTGGATGTCAAAACTCGGAAACGGGGACAGCGTGTGTGCCATGTTGACCTGTTGCGTCGCTCGCTGTGGCGGTGCTCGCCGATGATTTTGTGGTCCACAGGCTCTAGGGGTCTTCCGTTGTTACCACAGCCGGCACTTTTTACACCATTGTGGTGTTATGGTTTTTAGGGATTACTTGGATTGAGGATTGCAGCGTGGGTATTCGCGTTTCTTTAATCCGCCATTTTCGATACATAACAATGTTGCCAACCGTGTACAGTGGATTTCGCCAAATCAAGAACACTATATCCCCGAGGGTGCTTACCGAGTTCTGTCGTCGACAGAGCCACTTAGATGCTTGTGTGTTTCACCGACACGCTAATAACTAATCGTCTGCATAAAAACTAATGGGGCAAGTGGTTGACGTTGCATGGTGGAATGCGGCTTACCGGAACTGAAAAAGAGTTTGGTGTGCGTTTCAGCCAAACTTGGCAAAGGACGAAAGGTATCCCGTATCCCGTCCCAGTGAGGGGAGCGTCTGAACGAGGCAGGTGACAATGGTATCGGGGTGCGCGCTTCAAACTTGCCTTATCATAAACCTCGTTTTGACGTTATTTTTGGCTTCGGTACATCTTACTTGGGCCGCGAGCTGGTTTCATCTCGCTGCTGACTTCCAAGGAGCAGAACCGGACAAATCAAATAACCACCTCTACAGAATAAATAAATAAATACGTTCCTGCCTGAATGTTTAGTAGGACAAATGTCTACCGATAATTAAATCATAATGTTACGTGTATGTTTATACAGGCGGAAGTTAGTCAGCCTCAATGGGTGTCTGGTATCGCAGCTGTCGATGAGATATTTAGCCAACGGAGTGCAACCGCTAGCCTGGGTTCTTTAACGTGCTTCGCGCAGTAGTGATATCACACGACCGTAGGCCGGTACGATGCTCGTCCAGATCGAAACGGGCTGGAGTGGCGATTGAACCCAGGATCCCTGGGTTCTGCAGCGCTAGCTTTCGTTCCTCGCGCTCCGAGCTGGTGTACGCTAGCCCACACATTGGTAATCAGACTCCCGTACAGGCCCGTCTGTCTGCGTGATTGTCTTTTCGTTCGAAGTCTCTCGGCGACGCTTATGCTGTCACCTCAGAGCGAGGAAGCGATTTATCCGCGCTGAAACTGTAATGCGGTAGAAGACACGAGAGGCGATGCTGATGCTTTGGGCCTCCGGGATCAGAGCTGTCTTGGTCCCTCTTCCGGGGATTCGCGTCCATCGGTGAAACGGTGCAGCTCGTCCAAGAGGATTTCCTGTCGAACTGTCGGATGTGGCCGCAGCCATGTCAGCGCACCCATCGGTGGCATGTGTCCAACTCTTAAGCGCAATATTCCTGTAATATGTTTTTTTTTCCGGTTTATTGTCTTTGTGGAGAGAGCAGCAATCATATTTTAACTGAGTGCAGCTGACATTGTCAGCTCGGGGAAGAGAGAAGGGAGGTTAGAGTTAGGGCTGTGCACCGATCAAGGGTCTTTCACCGATTTATCGGTGATGTTTATTCGATCACAGATAACCGCTCGATCGGTCTAAAGGTGAGGGGAAGATAGAGAATTGATGAAGTGCTGACAATTTAAAGTGTGTGGGACTTGCATATCAGTGCGTCCGGCGCGGTACCCAATGATTTGCGTCAACGCCGGACGCCGGCGTTCAGCGCTCGAACGCGTTTGAACATTCCGACCAGAGCTCAACGGCCTGACGTCCCCACTCGCTGTCATCCCCTGCTCTCCCTTAGTTTCTACCCGGCCTTCTTTCAGAAACGCTACGCGCGACCATGTTCGCGCCGTCTAACCACAAAATGTGTACCAAGTTCATCCGTGCAACATCACCGCGATGTACGACTCGGTGCCAGGAACTCGTCTCCTACTCCCGTGTGTAACGCCCCCCCCCCTTTTTTTTTTTTGTCTATACAGCGCAAGTGGTTTCCAGGTGACAGCATATGGCGTTACAAAACTAGGAGTGTCCTGTTGTAGAATGTTGCGATCCTGAAGGTTGGGCGCGGAAGTTCAGAAAAAAAAGAATATATATATAACGAGAGAATCGCGAGTGTCGCTGTCGTCGTGCCGTCTCTAAGCCGTCCCAACTCCTTGGTGTCGAAGCTTCCGTGAACTGTCAAGTACCAGAGAGGGACCTGAAGCAGAACAGGCGTCTGCCACACCCGCCACCGCTGCTGGGACACCGCCAGGATCGCGACCGGCGACAACTATAGGGCTGGGCGTCGATGAAAAATTTGAACGCGATTATTCGCCACCCTTTAATGGATTAATTAAGCGATTAATCGGTCTCGTCACTTTTTTAATATGTGACAAATCGCGCAATATACAATTTTGATTTGGAATCAACCTCGATTTGGTAGTTGAAAACAGTTCAGACACTCATATTCGCAGAGTATTCCTTCAGCTGCATGAGGGAAAAAGGTTCGTTGACATTCTCCGGCAAGGGCGACCTCCCTCGATTGTTCACAATAATCTCTTCTGCGCTAAACGGACACTCGAACGGCTTCGAAGTGGCCGTGACATGTGTAACCTTTGCGATTTTCTGGAGTTAGAAATATTGCCCCTACAGTTTACTTTAGGCTACACTTCCTCTAATGTTTGCCCTTCAAACACGGGTACTCGTCCACATCTGCGTGGTGATCAAAGAAAGAAAAAAGAAAGCGTGTAATTTTTACTTTCCTTCGGTTCGTCAAAATTTTACCGATTAACCGGTTACAAAAAAAGTTAATCGCGTCGTGTTTAAAGCATTAATTGATTAATCGGTTGGTTAATCGATCAATAGCCCAACCCTAGACATGACGCTTTTATGATGTCAAAAGGCGGAAATTGAAGGACCAGTTTAGTGGACATAGTAAACTCACCAGTCGGTTGCGGGTTCCTGACACCATAACAAAACCACAATTCTTTGTTGTCACCGCGTTTGCCTCGGTCCAGAGTATCGCGTGAATTGTTTCTTCGAAGTGACTTTCGCCAAAGATACATCCTCTTTGAAACTGTTTGTATAAAATGCCGATCGGGCACTCGACCTCCGTCGGTTGCTTTGTTTTGTTTTTGCGCGAACAGGAATAGGCGCGTTCGCCGCGTCGGATCTCATCTTTTATTCAGCCGCATTCGCGCACCCTGTTCTTTTTGTCCCCTGACCCGCCTGTTTGGTTTGTCGGGTGGGCGGCGGGGGGGACAGCCGACCCACCGGAGTGCGCCCAGAACTGATTCGAGTCGGGGGGCGTTGGTCCGTGACATTGCACGGGCGCGAAGCTCGACGACGACAAGCGTACAGTATACCGCGGGCGAAACTAGGGATGCCGTGAACCTGCCGGGGTTTCGAGGTCGACGCGGTTCGCCTTTTTTTTTTTGAAGTTTTAACGATGTGCGAGGAAAGTTCGACTGTGCACCGAAGTTGAAGGCGAGCTCGCGCGACACCGCATAAAATAATCGAAGCCCGCGAACGACCTTTTCTTCTTCTACGGAACGTCATCGAGCATAGATGGCGCGCAACTCGAACAATGCGGAAAGCAAGTCGTCTGCTTCCTGAGCAGGAGTGGCGGTGACGTCAGAATGACGCCGAGCTCTGATTGGCTGATTGAAAAAGATAGTGGGTAGGCCTCAATGCTAGATGCCCTGAGGCCTACCCTCTATTTTTTTTCTTCAATCAGCCAATAAGAGTTTGGCGTTGTTCTGACGTCACCGCCACTTTTGTTCGAGAAGCAGACGACTTGTCTCACTCCGCATTGTGGCCGAGCCCGACGCTGAGCGTATCCCTGACGCGTTGATTGGACACGACTGCCAGCCGAATGCTGACGCGTCGCTCGCGTCCAATCTGTGTCTGCTTTCGATCTCACTGTGATGACGTCCGTCGAGGTGCTAGTGCACGGGCACGGGCTTCGATTCTTCTGAGGTTGGTGTTGTGTCGAACTTCGTCGAATTTCGCCGGAAGTTCGATGTTTCGCCGACGCGCGCTGCCTTCCTTTTGGTGAACGTATTCTGTGCGCTCTTTAATGCGGATTTGTATGTTCCTGCTTTCCGTCTATTCGCGATTGGGTGATCACGTTTTCGTGTAGAATACAGGAACGGGAAAGGTGGCAAGTGCTTCTGTCTTTTAGTGGTAAGGTAAGGGGCATTGTGTGCGCTAACCCGTGACGTGAAGGTGTGCGCAACTTCGTGTTTGCTTGGGGACAGGCGTGCGTAAATAATGAATTGGACTTGGAAGCCGTCCCGATACCTTGACGGGTTTGTTCGGCTCTCGCGTGTGCTTCGCTGCTCGGCAGGTGCTGCAGTGCGAGCAAAGTTTAGCAGCTCTGCTATCAGTCGTAACGTTTTTAGAAGCAGAATTTCCCAATTGAACAATATGGACGTCCGCTGTGGGTGGGCAGCTTGTTAGGGACGCCTGTTCATCTCGGGGTCCGCACCAGGCATTCACTGACGGGTGCAGACCCCGAGATAAACTGGGAAGTTTCTAAACCATATGCTTATTTTTACTAATGAAAAAGCTAATTATATATCTGAGTTAATCAT